>JANHFF010000911.1:72500-120652 GCA_024542945.1 allo-octoploid hybrid of Carassius auratus x Cyprinus carpio
TTAGGAGAGCATTAGAAGTGGCATCCTTTATGTGATGGGATCTCAAAAATAGTGCACTTATAAAATGCTAAGAGAGCAAAACATGTTTAAATGGCAATATGTTTACAACACATCGTCCACTCGTTCATTCTTGCAACCCTTCAGTTTCAGTCATTTTATGGGTTCATTCCCAGTGCTTCATTTTTAAGGGTTAGTTGACCTAGAAACGAACTGTCTGTCATTATTTACCCACATTTCTTTATTTATTTGCTCCAAAAAGAACAAAAAAGCATCATGAAAACATCATAAAAGTAGTCCAAATGTAACTTAACCATGCGAATGAATAGAGCTCTAATGGGGCATTGCATCTGCAACTGAAAAATGCATGTCACAAATGTTTCACAGATGAAAATTACATGCAAAACAAATATTTTGCCTAAATGCATTGAATTGCATGTAATATTTCCATCTTTTCAGATTACACAGTTTCAGCATAAAAAAACTAATGAACTTTATTATGCTCGTATTTGTCAGTCATACATAAATAAAACCAGTCAGATTTCTTCTTTAAAAAAATATCCACAATTTACAGTATTAACTTTTTAAATCATATTTTCAAAATGCATTTTGCTCTTTAGAGTCAGCATAAATATGTTTAATGTGAAAATAATTACATTTATTCAGTTAAAAAAGTGTAAACATGGTTATAGTATGCCAGAAACATTCTCTTAGATAAAATTTATGATGTATGTTTGGATTAATTGATGTTAAATGCATAAAACCTGGTTATTGTGAATTTGAAATGCATACGGTTTATTAGTGCTTTTACAGAAATGTGTCCTGATTCATTTATGTTTGCATCACAGTAAGTGGATTGGTTTATGTTAAAACTATGAAACACGAATGCATTGAAATATTAAATGCAATTAAAATGTAGGCCTATATTCATGTTTACATTAATGCACTTCTAATGAAAATCTATCAGGCGAAGCATTGCATATGATTTCAATGCACTTATATTAATTTACCAGAAACATACAATTTATTAAAGCTTTAAAAAGGATATTTTGAGCTCTGATGTGTTTTTAACCTATAACATTAAATAATACAAATGTGTCTTTTTGTTTTATTGTTGGATGCTTGTTTTAATTTATTTTCTGCAGTTGGATCCGGTTGTCATTTTTGACCAGTGTGAATGGAAAAATACCTTTCAGCATTTGCTTTAATGAACCCTAATCTTGAGATTTTGTAGATGACATTACTAGATCACATATTGATATACACTGATTAATATTCATACATTGTGCAAAAAGCACTTAAGTTGCACTTAAAAGCAGAAGATGCTTTTTCCCCAAAATATTTAAATATCTAAATATATACAGCACTGTGCAAAATTAAAAAAGTGTTTTTGTTGCTGAAAATACTAGTGGCCTAAGACTTTTGCACAGTACTGTATATAAACACCTGTTTCATATTCATGTCTTTTAACAGAACAATGAAATCTTGAAGAACTGAACTTTTATTGTTTGTTTAAATAAAGAGTATAGTTAAAATAATTATGAGCGACAAATATAAAGCCTTATTTAATACAACGTGTGAATTCAGCAAGAAACTCTGTACGTGCAATGTTGCTAATTTTATAAATAGTTGTAAATAGTGGATTTTATCTATTATATTGATTATGATGTCAAATTAACCCTATTTTTCTTAATGCATGTTCCTAAATTGTGCTTCCATCTCCATAAATAGATTGTTTTCTTAGAAAACATGGCACATTATGTAATTAAAATGGCTTTTTTTCCCCAAACAGCTTCTCATCAATGAACTACAGTAGTTAACTGTCATATTTGGTGCTTTGCATGAATGAACATTGTTTTGCACAACACTTAACAGTGTTCTGATCTTGAATATTAAAACATTTATCTAACTAGACTCAATGAGAAACAAAATGAGCTGAGTAACCTCCAGTCAACATGAAACATGAATGGATTAACATCACAGACGAGTCATTCACAGTAAAACCAGAAACATTAATTAAAGGAATATTTCCCCCTAAAAATGAAAAGTCGCTGAACATTTACTCAACCTCGGGTCATATGAGATGTAGATGAGTTTGTTCTTCATCAGATTTGGAGAAATGTAGCATTGCATCAGTGTCTCAGCGATGGATGATCTGCAGTGAATGGGTGCCGTCAGATTGAGAGTCCAAACAGCTGATAAAAACATCACAATAATCCACAGCACCCCAGTCCATCAGTTACAGCTTGAGAAATGAAAAGTTGTGTATTTGTTAGAATAGAAAAAAAAAAAAATCCAGACCACTGGAGGAAGTGTTACTGATTATTTCAGTTAAAAGTGTCTTAATGCTGGCTGTGTTTCATCTTTTGTCTTCTCCAGATGTTCACTGATGGACTGGAGTGCTGTGGATTATTGTGACGTTTTTATCAGACTCTCATTCTGACGGCACCCATTCACTGCAGAGCATCCATTGATGAGACACTGATGCAATGCTACATTTTTTCAAAATCTGATGAAGAAACAATCTGGCATAGTCTGAGGTTGAGTAATTTTCAGCAAATTTTCATTTTGGGTGAACTATTCCATTAATTGATAACAAGTTATCTGCTGTGTAGTTAACTCCAGCAAATGAAGTGACAGAGGTTTTAGAACAGTATACTCGAATGAATTTGCATAACATATCAGCGGTGTGTTTGCCTCGAACGCTCCTGTGGGTTATGACGCGAATAAAAGAATGTCTTCAAAGCAGTCACACATTAAAGACATCTAGTCTGAAACTTCTGCTTTAAAACTGTTCTATTCCAGCTGATTATTAGCAGGAAGGAGATGAAATTAAAATTCACATGAACGCTGCGAGTAGAATGGAAACAGAATTGAGACGTGTGATAGATGCTGTATATTAGAAAGTGTTTGAGAAACATCGCAGCACAGACTGAGTAAGTAAGTAAGGAAAAGACAAACACTTTCATCTTAGTGAGGAGGCGGGGTTGACCCTGTTGCTATGTATGACACAATCTTTTGAAGACTGTGATTGGTTGGTTCTACAAGAAGGAAAAAAAGAGTGATTTTAAGTTTGGGGTCTATTCTAATTCTCACTTTGAATTTACATGTGTGATTTTTCCTATTTGACTGTTCTCTCTCTCTCACACACACACACACACACATACATTATAAGTGTGTATATAAATCCTTTTTTTATTTACCATGCTTTTAATTTCCTATAAGGTATTTGATTGGCCTAGAATGATAAAAATTGTTCCACTCTTTCTAATTCCAGTGATTGCTGTCCTATTTAAGTGGCGGTTTGAATGTTGGTTTAATCTATCAAACATGGAATTAAAACCAAGAAGGGCGAGAAAGCCAAACTGGTCAGAGGAACAGTGTTTACTGTGAGCCCAGTTAGTGGATGAACACAAGGCCATTCTTAAAGGAAAATTCGGGCCGGGTGTCACAGCAAGGGACAAGAAGCAGACATTGGAGCATATAGCACAAACTATTAACGGTTCATTCCCCCTGCTTGTGCGCATCTATAAGCCTGCTATATTCATAAATGCAGTTTTTTGAGGGAATGTCCAGTGGAAACGAAATAAACTGCGACACAATAAGATGTTCTGAAAGTGCTGTAATTGTTTGTGTGATCACCTGCTTACAGAAGGTTGTGACAGACCCAAATCATCACTATTGCATTGTTGCATTTTCCCAGTTGCCAAATATCATAATCTAATGATTACTTTAATGTAAATGATAAATTATTATATAATCTATACTGTCTTATTAACTCACTGTCATCCATTGTCTGCAACACATTTCTTCTGCCTCTTCATCTCTCTGCCATTTTCTCCAAGATGCTTTCTCAATTACTTTTTTCTTTACTAGGATTTTTTCTTTAATTTTAAGAGTAAACGCCCACATTTCTAATAATTTTTTTTAGAATTTTGTCACTAGGAGCTACTTTTGGCATT
Organism: allo-octoploid hybrid of Carassius auratus x Cyprinus carpio; assembly: GCA_024542945.1. Classification (NCBI taxonomy): domain Eukaryota; kingdom Metazoa; phylum Chordata; class Actinopteri; order Cypriniformes; species allo-octoploid hybrid of Carassius auratus x Cyprinus carpio. Next base: position 76,460 of record JANHFF010000911.1, read on the forward strand.
AAGATTCTTTATGAATACGGGCCCAGGACTCTGCAATTGATTTGTGTGTGTGTGTGTGTGTGTGTGTGTGTGTGTGTATGTGTGTGTGTGTGTGTGTGTGTGTGTGTGTGTGTGTGTGTGTGTCGTTTAACATGATAACTATAAGAAAAAAAGAAAGAATACAAACTATATAGGCATAGTTAAAAAATAACAAATATAAATAAGAAAATACAAATAAATTAGTAAAATGTTAACTATAATGAAAATGGATTTTTTTAAATGTAAATAAATAAAATGATTTAATAGTACTTCAATGAAACTAAAATATGTATGCATGCAAACAAAGACACAAAGGTGTTTTTTTTTTGCATTGCATTGCATTGCATTGCAAGCTAAATTCTGACTGTTTTTGATGTTTTGATGTTTATAGTTTGCTAAAATAATAAATGCACCTTATGGGGAAAAATAAAATGAAATGCCCCCTTTAAATCCTGAGACAAGCTCCTGTGAATAAATGCATCAGATGCATTTATCTATGATAAACTGACCATTTCATGGCGCTGCAATTTTAAATGGAGAACTTTAAGAAACACACATTCCTTATTCATTCTAAAACAAAAGAGCAAATATATCAATGCATGGCCTGTTGCCTTTACCTAAACCAATTTTTATACACAACTATTGACAAATACTTGGTGGAAAGTCAAAGTCTCTCTTTCAATTCATGAGTTTATTAAATAAGTCGCACGGGATGTTGAACTGGAATCTGAATGACAGGAAATCAGAACATAATTACACCATTAATTTAGACTAATTTTGTGTTTATATGTACTCAGTAGTGCCAAAACAAGTATCACCTATCAACATTTTACTGTAAAAATGTCACCACATTGTTTTCAGATTTATAGACTCGAAATATATATATATATATATATATATGTATGTATATATATGTACTGTATAAAGACTCTTTCTCTCTCTAAAGACATTGGTGGAATGACACTAATATATAAACGTCTTGTATTTTATATTGAAGTTGAAGTTTGAAGTTTAATTCTTTTTCTGCTTAGCAATGCTGGGAGTGAATAATTGCAGAAAGTACATTGGAAGATAAAGTTTGTAAGAGGAAAAAAAATATATATATAAGCAGATATTCAAAACATATTCATTAATACAATACCAATACATAATTAAAAATATACATATGCACACATATACGTGTACATCTCTCCATACATATACACAAAATATATCAAATCCATTTGATTTAAATGCATACAGTAAACATTCAAATTAATAAAACGTACAAGTGCAATTGCAAAAAGGAAATTATATGTCCAGTAATAAAGGTAAAATGGTTAGAAAGTATGGTGAATAATATGAAGGTTAATAAATAAGTGATTGTAAAAAAAAGTGTGCATTAAATGCACTGAACTCAGCAGCTCAAAACTCACTAGAACCGCCCTCACGGGTTCTCACGCTTGTGCAGCTGTGGCCTAATGGTTAGAGAGCCGGACGTGTTACCAGAAGGTCGCTGGTTCGAGTTTCGGTGCTGGTGGGAGGGAGTGAATGAACAGCTCTCTCTTCCACCATCAATACCCATGACCCTAAAGTTCCCTTGAGCAAGGCACTGTCTTTTCCTTATAATTAGCTGACGTTAAATATGAAATCGGGCATAGAAGAGCTAATACAGATCATTTAAAAAAAAAAAAAATGCTTTTGACTGTATGATTTCTGCAGTTAATATTAAAGCAGAGCTGTATCTGGCAGTGAAGCTGCTGTTCTCCGGAGTGTCAGAAAGAGTCCAAATGTGTTCCTTCTGCCTCTGTTTCATTAAATCCCAGCAGACACCGAGGCTTTGGAAGAAATCGCAGGTTGCCAGTAGTTTCAGTTTAGTGTCTAATGATCCCTGAACCTCAGAAACCATCCAGGACCTTGATCCGCGGCCGCTCAAGGCTGTCCGGCACACTACCACCAGCCCTAAACACAATAAAGAAAGAAAGAAGTACAGCCAGAGAGAAAAAATAATAATAATAAGTTCACCTTTATTCACCACTGTCATTGCTATATGACTTTCCTTCTTCTTTAGTACACAACAAATGTGTTAAAGATGAATGCAAAAAGAATCAAATGTTTAAATATACTTTTCTATTAATATTTATGATGAATAATAACAAATCGCTGGGTTATTTTGTTTATATGACGTAGTTATGATAAACTCCACATAGTGTCTCACCTCATTATTTTGACTTAATTAACCTAATTTTCAGGACAAACGCTCTCTCTGTAACCATAAAGCTAAGCACCACAAGCAAGAGGTATAAAATCACTTCATTTTTACATATTCCTTTACAATACATTAATGCCGATTGCTGGTTTTGTCGTGATAGCTGTTTATCAGAAGTAGCACAGTTTGTTGTTCACAGAAGGTTTTGCACAGATTGTATCCATTAAAAGTGAACTGTTTCTCCCTTTTAATCATCCAGAAGACTATTTATTTTGCTCTCATAACTCATATGCATGATTATATAGTGAGTTGACAGGTTTAGGATGTGACCTGCTGGTTGAGAAGCAGTGTTCGTGTTCGTGAATACACTGTTATGTCCTGACTTGCACTTAACGAAAGACCTCCCGCTCTTTAATTAAAGGTAATGGTGTTGTCTTTGACTCTAATGGAGGATGATGGATATGATGCCCTGCAGTTTGATGAACTGTGCGTCGTATATCATTTCTGGTGATGATGTTGCACGCCTGGGGTCACTTTTCTTGATGATAAACACACAAGGACACGTTTTCATAGATAAAACATGAGATTTGGCTGTTTTAAGTCCAAAGAGTAGATCCTTGGAGCTTCTTTCTCCTCCCAGCAAGTCACAAATTTTCAATCCTCGATGAAAATTGCCGGGCGAACACAAACCGACCCCTGCTGACAGTGAAAATGACTGTGCTCGGAGAAGCCGGGGTACATCCCACCCCTGCTGGATGCCAGAACAAGCTCTCTATCCGCTTCCGGCCAAAACTGGTCCTGATACATAATAGACAACGCCAGGGCTGGAGGAGAGGAAAGATTCAGTAACCGGAGAAAATGTGCTGGGAAAAAACAGTAATAAGTTTCTGCACTTGCAACATTTCACCAGCCTTAACCTCGAGGGGACGACACAAACCACATGTAGAAGTGGAGAGATGGGAAAATATGTCTTATAAACAAGCAAATGAAAGAGAGAACATCATTTAGACTATATTCAAGTAGCAAAACTACTTGTTTACCCTCATTGTTGTGAGACATCATGGATGAAAACAGATCCATTTTGCAGTAAATCGCTGGGAAATTGCAGGAGTGCAGTGTTAGATCATATAGTTATCACCGCTGTCATCTCCCAGAAAAGTATCACAGGTTTATAGATTATGATATTTGCTGAAGCTCATGTGGGGAGATGGCTGGACTGCGCTTGTTTCAACTGGAAAGATTTTTCAAGGAATAAACAGACTTGGAAAAGTAATTTAATATTTTGCACCAAAATTTAGATCATAGAAAAAAAGGCACAAAAGACCAATACCCTTTGTGATTTTTTTTTTTTTTCGTTTATATAGAGGCCATAAAAATAAAGAGCACAATGCACTTTTTATTATACATAGAGATTACACATCTGATCTTATTCATAGATATTTTACTGTACTACTTCTAAAAAAGTTAACTACTATTCTTCTTATACATGTCTAAAACTGAAGTCCATAAAAAAGATATATATATATATATATATATAAATGGCAAGATTTATACTTCATTAATATAAAAAAATATATACATATAAATATAAAAAACAAGTCAAAATAAACAAACAAAAATATATTTAATGCATATAGAGATATACTTTTCAAATATAAAACCCCCAAGTCCTAAATTATTAAAATGTATAAACACAAATTTACTAAATATATTTTTTTAAAAAAATTTAGATACCAGGGCCCGTATTCATAAAGAATCTTAATGCCAAAAGTAGCTCCTAGTGACAAAATTCAAAGAAAATTCTTAGAAATGTGGGCGTTTACTCTTAAAATTAAAGAAAAAATCCTAGTAAAGAAAAAAGTCATTCAGAAAGCATCTTAACCCTTAAAAGAGGTCTTAAGGTCAAACTTGTTAGGAGCACAGACGAGGACTTTTAAGAGGCTTAAGAGTTTCTTTAGCAGAGGAGAAAATGGCAGAAAGACGAAGAGACAGAAGAAATGTGTTGCAGACAATGGATGAGAGTGAGTTAATAAGACGCTATAGATTTAATAATAATTTATAATTTAATACATCAATTAAAGTAATCACTAGATTATGATATTTGGCAACTGGGAAAATGCAACAATGCAATAGTGATGATTTGGGTCTGTCACAACCTTCTGTAAGCAGAGTGATCACACAAACAATTACAGCACTTTCAGAACATCTTATTGTGTCACAGTTCATTTAGTTTCACTGGACATTCACACCTTGCAGGTCAAAAAACTGCATTTATGAATATAGCAGGTTTATAGGTGCGCACAAGCAGGGGGAATGAACCATTAATAGTTTGTGCTATACGCTCCCATGTCTGCTTCTTGTCCCTTGCTGTGACACCCGGCCTGAATTTTCCTTTAAGAATGGCCTTGTGTTCATCCACTAACTGGGCTAACAGTAAACACTGTTCCTCTGACCAGTTTGGCTTTGTCGCCCTTCTTGGTTTTAATTCCATGTTTGATAGATTAAAACCAACATTCAAACCGCCACTTAAATAGGACAGCAGTCACTGGAATTAGAAAGAGTGGAACAATTTTTTATCATTCTAAGACATCAAATACCTTATAGGAAATTAAAACGATGGTAAAAAAAAAAAAAAAAAAAAAGGATTTAGATACACACATATAATGTGTGTGTGTGTGTGTGTGAGTGTGTGTGTGTGTGTAAGAGAGAATGGTCAAATAGGAAAAATCACGCATGTAAATTCAAAGTGAGAATTAGAATAGACCCCAAACTTAAAATCACTCTTTTTTTCCTTCTTGTAGAACCAACTGTGGCGAGTGGGGCGGGGCCGAGAGGCGTGGGAACGAGGAGTGAGGCCAGGTGTAGTGATTGGAGATGAGCTACACCTGAGCCCCACCGCTAGTATCGAGTCCCACGTAGGAGATGGAATCGTTACAGTGGTGCCGAAGCCCGGGAGAAGGAGGGACGCGCTGCTGAAGATCCCTCGCCACTGTGGTGAATCCGCGGTGCCCTCGAGCAGGCGAGGTATGTGCCGCCAGGGACGCTCGAGGCGGTGGGCTGGAGCGAGTTGCCGGGGACGGGCGAGCTCGCTGCCGACCGCCCACGACAAGGAGGGGCGGCTGCCGTCCGTGAGGGAGCGGAGGAGTCGGCGCCGTTCGCCAGGGGGCCGGAGCCTGCCGCCTCCGTGACGGAATCCGGAGGGGCAGGGAACGGGGGACTCCTGCCGCTGCCCAAAATCGGAGGAGCCGTCGCCGTCCACCGGGCGGCGGAGGAGTGTCGTGCCGTCCGCCGAGGGCCGTCCAGTGCCACCGCCGGGCACCGCGGAGGAGATCACCCAGCCGGTGGAGGGCCGAGCAGCAGTGCGTCTGGGAACCGGATTTTTTTTTTTTTTTTTTTTTTTTTTTTCCTCTCTCCCCTCTCTCGTCCCTGTCGCTCCTCCTTCCATCTCCTTTTCTCTCGCCTCGTCTGTCCTACCCCCAGGTTCCCGCAGGTCCCCGTGAGCGGTCTCCCCCGGAGGGAAGGGGGGGGGGGGAGTAGAGCGCAGTCTCGGGAGTACCCCCCGGCCTGCGAGGGGCGTGTAATAAACAAATCTCCATATTCATCGGGAAGAAGGAGGCGGGAACCGGCGCACAATCAAAAAGCACTTTAATATCCAAAATAAATACAAAACGGCGCACCAGCCCCTCACGGCCGACTGGTGCGCATAAATAAAAGCACACACATTAAAATAATGTCCCAGGCCTGGTCCTCTCTCGTCCTTCACGGTCGTCACTCCAGTTTTATATCCTTCCATCTCCTACGTGGGACTCGATACTAGCGGTGGGGCTCAGGTGTAGCTCATCTCCAATCACTACACCTGGCCTCACTCCTCGTTCCCACGCCTCTCGGCCCCGCCCCACTCGCCACAGGGCGATGGGGGTATGTGGCGAGTGGGGCGGGGCCGAGAGGCGTGGGAACGAGGAGTGAGGCCAGGTGTAGTGATTGGAGATGAGCTACACCTGAGCCCCACCCCTCGTTCCCACGCCTCTCGGCCCCGCCCCACTCGCCACACCAACCAATCACAGTCTTCAAAAGATTGTGTCATACATAGCAACGGGGTTAACCCTGCCTCCTCACTAAAATGAAAGTTATTTGTCTTTTCCTTACTCAGAGTTGCTCTCAGATCTGTCCTGAATCGCTCTTAAGCTAAGACTCCTACGTAAAAGTTTTTAAGCGAAATTAAGAGTTTTCTGAAATTATAATACTGAGATACTGCTCTAGTAAAGGTTGTGGATGGATGGATTTTAGATCTATTACTTTCTGATGACTCAGGCACTTTATCAATTATTTTATTACTTGACCTCAGCTCAGCTTTTGATACAGTTTGTCATAATATTTTACTCTCTGGCCTCGCAGAGGTTGGGTTCTCAGGTTCTGCATTATACTGGTTCTCCTCATATCTCACAGATACTACTACTTCATCTCACTGCACAATTCCAAATCTCCCACTTTCTTGCTCCAACAGGGTGTTCCCCAGGGCTCAGTTCTCCGACCGTTATTATTCATCTTCTACATTCAGCTTCCTGGCCAAATAATTCATACCACTGTTATGCTGATGAAATCCAGATATATACTGCTTGTCAACCAGATTTTACCCAGTCGATGGCATCCTTCATGTGTCAGTTAGTTAAAAGATTGGCTACATTCTAATTGTCTTAGTCTGAACTTGAGTAAAACGGAAATATTAATAATTGGTCCCCCATCTCTAATAAAAAAAAATAAATAAATTGATGTTTCTGGCTTGACCTATTTCTATCCATTGGCTACTGTTAGAAACTTAGCTATCATTCTAGACCCATCACTGACCTTGGATGACCACATTCACTTCCCCTGAAAAAAAATAGTTTCTTTGTAATCAATATTTGTACATGGGTGTCCTAGAGCTTGGGAAAGACGCTATGTAAATTAAACATATGATTTATTATTATTTTTTATTATTTTTACTTTCATTATTATTATTATTATTATTATTATTATTATTATTATTATTATTATTATTATTATATTATTCTTCATAATTTTGTAATGGCTTTCCCAAACATGGCCTTGTTATGAGTTGAAAGCTTATAATTAATTAATTATAAAATTGTGAAATCAAAATAAATAATTCACAATAAATAAAATCAACACTTCATATATATGTATATCTATTTTTTTTACATACATGTCATGTGACCAGTAATGACATCAGAGTACTGTAAAAATGCAAATGTGTTCTTAAATGATTGAATTGATCTAATTTTATTCTCCTGAGGTGGATGAACTATAAGTTCAGATGTTTCAGCCTCTCCTTCCACTAACATTTGTGGAAAAAGAAAAACTGCTTTTTGTTTTGAGTTTCAATTCCTTTTTATTATCTACTCTGTACGTGGAAAGTGCCAGCTGTCGTCAACAGGATTTGTATTCCTTAAAAAGTGGTTTCCGCTGAGTGCTTTTCACTTTTGCTGTTCTTAAGGTGAAATTGCTTTCCTGGCATGTCCTGCCCACCTTCTTCACCCACCTACAATAGCAAATGTTTCTTTTCCCTGTGCAATTACTTCACCCACACCCACTTATATTAATACATGCATGTGTTTTTGATACTAACGAATGCCGTTTTGATGCTGATTTCTTGATTAGACAGTGCATAAATCAGAATCTGCACCAAATTGTATTTTGAATGTGCATTTCACAGTGCAAGCTCAGTTCACTCTGTCCGTATTTCCAAACATGCATATGTTATTTTTATAATTATAATTATTATTATTATTTATTTATTATTTTTATTGGTGATACTGAGCTCTAATAAATAATGACAGAAATAATTTTTTTTTCTTTTCTTTTTTTTAATTATTGAAAGAGACTTGGTTTGATATATGGGTGTTGCATGGAAACATGGGGAAAGATGAACGCAAGCTTGCATTTCACTGCATTAAAATAAAAATGTATTAAGACACTAAATTGTTGCTTTGGCAACTAACAGAAATAAAAATACAATATATGTATAAAATGCATTAAAAATCTGTTTAAAACTTAAATTGTTAAGTAATAAAATTACTAAAACTAAAAATTTATAAATACATAAAAGGAAACTCAAATTTTTTATCACAATTCTTCAACCGTGGAATAAAATAATAATAATAATAATAATAATAATAATAATAATAATAACAATATATAGATAGATAGATAGATAGATAGAGAGAGAGAGAGAGAGAGATAGCAAGTTCTCCCAATCTCTCAATTTTTATTTATTAATTTATTTCAGAATTTTGAGTTTTTATCTTTCAATTCTTCCTATATATGACACAGGTCTGCAATTTTGAGTTTATATCCTTAAATTTTGAGTTTACCATTGGATAAAAATAGTTAATTTCTACTTTTTAAAAATATTTTTTTTAGCTTAAAAAGTAAAAGGTAGAGATAAAAAGTTGCAATTAATAGAAAATAATAATAATAATAATAATAATAATAATAATAATAATAATAATAATAATAATAATAATAATCCTGTGGCAGGAGCAAGCTTCCATAATATAACTGTTAAAATGTAAACTATGATTATTACTATTAATAATAATAATAATAATAATAATAATAATAATAAATATAAATATTTTAGAATGTGAAAAAATAGACACAGTAGAATTAGCATTTTTGATGGACTTTTAAACAAAATTAAAATATGATTTCATAGTGCATGAGGAGATTTTGGTCTAGTTAGTGGAGTGCAAGGGGGAAACGTAACGGGAGTAATTAGGCTTTGATGCTAAATTGTCTATGCAGCTTCCCCTGAAAATGTGAAGTTTGTTCCCAAGAGTGACCCTCAACCTGATACGTGTGGAATAACAACAAAACGGCCTCGAATGTGTCTCCCGCCTCCTTATCTACAGTAAGTGTTTTGTCATCAGAACAAGGGTGATGTGGCTTTTATTCCCCATCCAGTGACCTCCTTCTGTTTCTCTGCCCTCGTTGTGTTTCAGAAGCTCTTCTGCCAAGGTGCTTATGTGAAATGAATGTTTATCAGTAAGACTGTTTAAGCGATTTCTACAGGAGATGAACTGTTGGATTCGAGCTTGACCCGATGCCTGGACGCTCTTTACCTCCCTGTATGTGTGATCGCAGTAGGAAGCCGAAAACAAGACACCGAAAACCTTCGTGCAGTGCACACAGCAGCCATCAAGACTTGATAAAGCAATGCCCCCTGCTCGGGGTAATGGGCTCTCTTTATCCTCTTGTTGTTTGTTGAAATGTCTATTATATATCTTTATCTAATTTCTGAACTGTTTCTCTACAGATCAGGCCAATAAGTTGTCCGTTCCAGAATTACTAGCAAGAAATCATAACTGAACGCTGCACAAATTAATCTTGAGTTAGAAGAGCTTAAAGATGCTCCAATAATTTGAGCACTGAAGCTGTGCTGTTAATTTCCTTTTTATTGGCACTCTGTAGTGTTTAATTACTCATCTCTAGTAATGGGGCTGAACCTGAGGCTGCTGACTATAACAGTACAGTGCAAACAATAATTAAGTCAATGGCACATTATTTTGGCCAGTGGACATTAAAATTGAAAGGGAAGTCTCTTAAATATGTCTTCTGGCATGCAGTGAGTCTGGTTCTCAATGCATTTCACAATTGCATGCAAGAAATCAATACTATTATTAAGAGAAAGGAGAACTGCTATGGCTTTATAAGAGAGTTAATGTTTAGGTTGATTACTACACAAAGATTAATGAATATACACTCAAGATATATGTTACATGACTACAGTTTTGGATTTGTTTCATGTGCTCACAATGTCTTTCTTTCTTTCTTTCTTTATTAAGTTTTTAATTATATGCATAGCTTATATATCTAATATACTGACATCGTGTTGGTCATTAAATGCATTCAGGCACATTACAATGCATAGATTTATTAATTTTTTTTATGAATGTTTTATTTGCAATAGCCAAAATTAATGGTAATATTAAGTTATTTATATATGTAATTATGAAAAGACTGCTCTATATGGCAGGGCTATTTTAGTGTCACTGACTGTTTTTATTAGTTTATGAATAATTTTTTATATTTGGTTTTCAATTTAATTTTAGTTAATGATTTTGTAATTTTGTTTGTCAATTTTCTTAGTTTTTGTATCTCTATACATTTTTATTATTATACATTTTTAGTTTATTTTAGTACATCAAGAAAAAAATGGAAACGTTGCCATGGCATATAGCTGAAATAAGCTAAAGTGTTTATGAAGTGTTAAATTGTTTTGCTGTACTACTTTCAGTTAACTATCCCTGCTCTATGGTGTGTGTAATGTTGCTGATATCGAACTATGTAAAACCATTTATTTATTTATTTAGTTATTTTGCTTCATATTTCAAACAAAAGCCAATGCACACAAGTGCATTTTATGTGCTTCGAAGATATTTTGACATGAAAATCACTTTCGCGAAATGATTAATTGAAGTTTGAATTTCAAACTTACCAAACCAAATCTTTCGCTACTCCAGTCAAGTTTAAATGAGATGCTGTTAAAACTATGGACAGTAAAAGAAATGGACACAGCGACCCTATTGGAACTCAATTGAGACAAGTGAAGCCCATTTTTAGCGTTTTTTAGCACAGTTTCTGACGCGCAGACTCAAACTAAGCTTGACGACGTCAGCAACCTGTCTGACAGCTGTAAATCTTCTAGTAGCTTTGCGTGCAAACTGCCATCGTTAATCTTGCAGAGACGGCGAGCTTGAGCGGGGAGTTATTTGTCGTGAGTGAGCAGGAGTAAGTATTCTGATTAATTATTTTGTATAGTATTTTAAAATGTAACGCCAGTACGCCATATTAAGTTAATTGCCTGCGAGCTTCTCCTCCTGTCTGTACAGTAATGCGACAGTGAGACGAGTGGTTATGATGCAATCGTTAGCCTACTTTTACAAAAACTGTTTCTACGGGGAAATAATGTAACATAGAAGGTAATGGAGCCCTTTATACATTGTCGTGTATCTTTAGAAATAAATAATGGACAAACTGAGTCTTTAAATGCATTAGATGTAAAGTTATTTGCTGTCAAATTGACACCAAAATGAATGGGAGTCAATGGGATGCTAACGCAAGTGAAGTTCTGCTAAAAGATGGCGGCACGTGGCCGACTTCAACTTCCGGTCGACTTCCTTGCCGCCTGGTTAAAACACAATTGAAGAGGAGCATTGCACTGAAGAAACCAGACCAATGATGCAGTGTTTTGGAAACTTAACTAAATTAAAATTGCATTGCAAAATGTTACCGTTGCTCAAGTGGTAGAGCATTGCGATGGCAAGCGCAAGCTTGGGGGTTCGATTCCCCAGAACGCATAATATGTAAAAAAAAAATTGATAGCCTGAATGCACCGTAAGTAAGTGTCTGCTAAATGCATAAATTTAATTTTAAATTTAATTTCAAATGCAAACGCAGTCATCACGACGTTGCTTGATGCATCCTAAACACGCCCTGAATATCTCGACACTTCTCCCAACCCTAGCTGTGCGTGTAGAGTTCAGTCAGTGATGGGTTAAATGGGCTCGAGCTCATATCTGAGGCAGAAGGAGGAAACGCGCGCGCTCAACATTTGCGCTCCGGTCCTCGAGCGCGACGCGTCTCTTTCCAACGCGCAGGAATACGCGCGCGCATCACTCTGATCGCTTCAGCTCTGCGCGGATGCGTCTTTAAACACAGATTCACCAAGAGCCGGTGGACTCCTGAAGGGCCATTTGGATGCTGGAGCCCGGAGCCGCGTCCCTCCCAACAGGCTGAGCACGATGCCCGGCCAACACTGGATATAAATGACAGATCCAAGTGTGTGTGTCAACCAGAGGCTGCATGGGAGATGAACGCAGCCGCCAAACATCAGCCTGATCTGCTGGAGAGACCCGCCAGCCTCCTGGTGCCAACATGGGTAAGAGCAGCACATCCAGCTCAACTTCACGCGCTGAACACAGATCACAACAGGCGCGAAACACAGCCTGCGCGTGCACACACGGGGGGATGTCTTAGAAATGCAGTGTTTATATTACTAGAGGAACTTGCTTAACTAACTTTGTTGCGGATGAGACCACTGAGGTGCTGTGAAGTCCACGTTTTGGGGAACTGGTGGCTAATTTGTATGCATTAAATTGAAAAGATTATACTCGTTATTTATTCACAAAAACTTTATTGCAGAATGATTAAATAACTATTGCATTTTAGTCAGTTATATGCTGTTTTTGTAATGTTGTGGATTGGAAAAGATGGTTGGGAATGACATTTGTAGTTACAGATCTTAAATTGTGAAATGTAATATACTATACTATAAAGTGACTAATATTGACATGATTTGAAAGGATAGCTTTTTACACCTATTATTTTTTTTGGCAGCTAGGTTTTATTATTATCTATATTTTTCATATGCTGCATGCATTTTAAAAAGGTGCTTTGCAGATATGAAGCCAGCCAATTATTTTGTGTGTAAATGACACACTTGACATTTTCTGAGCACTTGGGTTTACAGTATATTTGGGCTTTTAGACGTTTTTGGTTTATACAGTATATTTATTGAATATATTGACATTTTTGCACTTAAAATAAGGTCCAAAGTCAGTGCATGCCAGAGTGTAATCATTTATTTTTATTTATGTAAATGAAGTATGGGAGAAAAAGGCTCAGCTAATGAGCTATACATGTAAAATTAATGGGATGTACAGCATTTTTTTGGTGATTAAGAAAACCAAGGTAAAATCATGCAGGAAATGTTGCATGATTGACAGAACAAATCCTGGCAGATTTGAGGTGACAGTGTAATCTCAATGCAAAATGAGTTTTTTTGTGCTATTGTTCTCATTTGCTGTATTCCTCTTTGTGGAGATAATGATGTGTGACAGCGTGGAGTAGCTTCATTCGCACTATTCTTGAGGTGTTCGGAGATGTCCTCTCAAAGGATTTCTCAGTCAATGCATTGAAGCTGCTGTTAGAGATTGCTGCTTGTCTGCTTTATTTGTTTTAACACGTTCTGTCCTATATTTCTGGTGCCTTTTTGTGGTTTTTTCTTAATTGGTCAATGGAGTCTTGCCAGTTGCACTGCGGTACCTTTATCAGATTGGAGGGTTTGAAGGGTTTCCCGAGGGTTTATCGATAAATGCTGGCTCACTACTTTTGGATTTGAAAAGAACTTGGAGTTTTTTTCCCAAAAAACAGGTCTGCATGACAGAGACTGACCCAAAACTCAAACAATATCACTTACAAATTACAGATTTAAGAGTCCTTATTATGCATTTGAGCTTTCTTTCTTTTGCAAAGCTGTTCAAAGTAAAAAAAAAAAAAAAAAAAAAAAAAAACAACAACAAAAAACAATGTAATATTTATTGAGCAGTGGAGGGTTGCTTGGATGATGCAAATGCATTTTCCTGCAGATTCACATGCCCATAGAATAGAAATGATGTAAGTATAATTATTTCAAACAAATAATACTCATATGCGCATATTTTACTTTAATTTTACTTATTATATGTGGTATAATGAAAAGTATGCTTTGTCAAACCTACAAACCTTGCAAAATGTATGCATATTTTTATATTTATTTATTTACATATTTGATTTACAATTAATATGCAATATAATGTCAAACCTTGCAATATGTATGCATATTTTTATTTGTTTATGAAACATGCTATATAATGACAAAACATAAAACCCTGCAAAGTGCTTGAATACTTTTTTACTTATATATGTAATATGCAACGTAATAAATGGTATGCATTATAAAACATCAAACCTTGAGCATGCATGCATATTTTTACATATATATACTATGCAATATAAGTATTTGCATACTTTGTCAAACCATCAAACCTTGCAAAATGTATGCATATTTTTATTTTTATTTATTTGCATATTTGATATACAATTAATATGCAATATAATGTCAAACCTTGCAATATGTATGCATATTTTTACTTCATGATATGCAAGTAAATGTAATTAAAGTACGCTTTATCAAACCTTGCAGTACAGCATGCATGCATATTTGTTTTTTTACTTATATTATGTTACTTTTCTAAATTGTTTGTCAATGCATCAAACCAATTGCAATATGTATGCATATTTTTATTTGCATATGAAACGTGCAATATAATGACAAAACATAAAACCTTGCAAAGTGCATGAAAACTTTTTTACCTATATATGTAATATGCAACGTAATAAATAGTTTGCATTATCAAACATCAAACCTTCAGCATGCATGCATATCTTTACTTATATACTATGCAATATAAGTATTTGCATACTTTGTCAAACCATCAAACCTTGCAAAATATATGCATATTTTTATTTTTATTTATTCACATATTTGATATACAATTAATATGCAATATAATGTCAAACCTTGCAATATGTATGCATATTTTTACTTCATGATATGTAAGTAAATGTAATTAAAGTAAGCTTTATCAAACCTTGCAGTACAGCATGCATGCATATTTGTTTTATATGCATATTTGCATACTTTGTCAAACCATCAAATCTTGCAATGTGCATGCATATTTCATCTTATGTTACATATTATATAATATACTTTAAGTAATAATATGCTTTGCAATATAGTATGTATGTATATTTAATATGTATATTTACTTATATAATATGCAGTTTAAGTAACAGTGTGCTTTGTCGAATCATCAGTGCTCTGAAAACAATTTAAAATGAGTGCAAATCAATGGAAAAGCTGCAGACCTGGCAACTCTGCAAGCAATATTGAGTATAAACTCTGTATTTGATTTATTTATTTCATCTCTACGTCAGAATTTGTCTTGCAGCAGATGTACATTTCAGATGAACTTGTATATCTGCCGCCAAAACAAATGATAAGTGTCTTTACATGTGTACTTGTGCAGATTGGCTTTGCAAATATGTCATGTAATCTAATCAGCTCTTATTTATGTTTGTGAAATTTGACTCAGATCCAACACTGTTGGAAAGTTATTGCGTGCTTGTCTTTGGGATTAGGAGACTCTGCTAAATACGCCCTACGGAGACTCTGATCGGCACATGAATGTGATAACCTTAAAAGTCACAAATCTTTTATTCATGTTCTGCAGGAAGGTTTTTAGCTGCTAGTTGCAGCTGTATTTCTAACAGGTTTAGTGATGAGAAAAGCAATGGTTTACTATCAACCAACAGGCCTTTATTGGGATTCATAATCCTGGTAAGAAAAAGTAGACTTTTTATAGAAAATAAGAGTGATGTTTGTCTGTGTTAAACATTTCATCTGAAATGTACATCTGCAGCAAGACAAATTCTGATGTAGAGATGAAATAAATAAATCAAAAACAGAGTTTATACTCAAGATTGCTTGCAGAGTTGCCAGGTCTGCAGCTTTTCCATTGATTTGCACTCATTTTAAATTGTTTTTAGACCACTGATGATTTGACAAAGCACACTGTTACTTAAACTGCATATTATATAAGTAAATAAACATATTAAATATATATACATACTATATTGCAAAGCATGTTATTACTTATAGTATATTATATAATATGTAACATAAGATGAAATATGCATACATATTGCAAGATTTGATGGTTTGACAAAGTATGCAAATACTTATATTGCATAGTATATAAGTAAAAATATGCATGCATGCTGAAGGTTTGATGTTTGATAATGCATACTGTTTATTACGTTGCATATTAAATATATAAGTAAAAAAGTTTTCATGCACTTTGCAAGGTTTTATGTTTTGTCATTATATTGCACGTTTCATATGCAAATAAAACTATGCATACATATTGCAATTGGTTTGATGGATTGACAAACAATTTGGGAGTATTGCAACAGTAAGGGTTGTTAGCAAGGGTAGTTAGTTGCTATGTGGTTGCTAGAGTGTTTTGTGTTTTTACTGACTTCTGTGATCTTTTGGTTTCCAGATATGATTCAGGAGAAAATAGTGTGTTTGATCACTTACTAAAGCAACCTCCAGCTGCTGCTTCACGTGTTTTTCTTCTGTCAGATCTCTCCTGATTGTGATCAAGTAAAGGTCAGAATAAGGTCAGTAATATCTCCAGATGAACTCTTCCTGGACTGAAGCAGCTCAGCTTTACTTGATTCTCCATCAATCATGTTTTAGAGTCTCAAATCTGATCCTCAGGATTCTGTTTCCAGAAGCTTTACTTTCACTGTTCCTCAGCGGAGGAATGATCTTCACAAGCCTCCAGAACATCTCTCCTTTATTTCTCCATCGTTTGGATCATCAAACTAAGCATTTAAATGACATTTTACTGCACTGGGAAAATGATTACTTTAAATTATTTTTAAAGTCGTGTTTTCCAAGTCAAATATCTAAACATTCTTAAATCAAGGAACATTTACACAAAGCAAAATGACTTAAGATATGAACGTTAAGATTAAATTATTACAATTTAGTTTTGGTTTTTGCTTAAAAAATAAAAGAAAATCAACGAGGCAAGAAAAAATTAACTTAATTCAAAATGAAAACTATATTTTTCTGATCCCACTGGCATATATATATATATATATATTAATTATTAATTATTTATATCAAAGAATGCATTTTGATGCATTTTTCAGAAAATAACTTTTTATGACATTTTCTTCTCAAATAAATATATATATATATTTTTTTGTGAACAATTGTTTTTATTAAGCAGACATTCCAATACAATACAAAATATGAGACACCAATCCTGTAAATATCTTTTAATTTAACAATGTTTAGACATTTCCAAGAGAAAACAAGACAAAAGTACGAAGTACGTATTTTTTTTTAGATATGGCATATTATGGGGGGATATAGAGTGGCAACATATTTATTATCATTATTATAATTATACTTTTTAGTTTATTTTATCTCTGTTGCACTTATATGGTCCTCAACAAAAAACAATGCAAACTCTGAAATGCTTCAATAGGAAAAAGACTTTCTGACCATTATTTCTTATGCCAGGTTTTATGGGTTAACACTTAGTGTTAGAAGTTTTTAATCTAGCACCTCATGATGAACATAATGAATCTGATGCACAGCGTTTGGCCATTTTCAACACAAATCTATTACAATTGCGGCCACGGTGATTTATTTCCAGCGTGACGTGATTGATGGTAATAGAGTCACAGCCGGACAATTAGTCAACCTTAATATAAAAGTGCATGTGACGACCGGGTGTCGTCTTTATCTGTGAATTATTTAATATCCCTCTCTCTCTCATCGTAATACACGCTCAGCTCTTAAATTCTCCAAACAATATATTAATACTGTCCTGATGTGTTTACTCCGCCTGTAAAAAGATGGCTCTTTTCCGCCGCATCTTTGTCACCGAGCCCAGCCTTGCCTTTTCATTTCCATTTTGATTCACGACAGAATTTTAATGAGCTCCGTTTCACATTTGGAAACTTACTTTGCTTGAATGTTACTTCATAACGCAGAGTTTGACGATTGCAGTGTTTTTAGAGAAAATGAGGATGTCAGGAGCAATCAAGGATGCGATTATTAATAAGGTTTCATTAGTTGGTTATTGATGCAGAATTGGTCAAATGAAATATTGTAGTTTAATATTGAGTTGCATGCTGGAATCGGCTTTGACCTTTAGTGATGAAGGCTCGGGAACAACTGAATGATGTGTTTCTCCTCACTGTGTGTGCAGAAAGGATTTCCAAACGAACACAAAGGGTTCGAGTTCAAAGACAAAGCCTTTATTCCCAGGAGTGGAAAAAAGTACGGAGATTTTATGCTTGAGTTGAAGTAGATGCTGTTGATTTTGCTTCATTAAAAGTCAAACTGTGTGCGGCCAAGAACATACTTGAGTTTAAAAGTTTTGGTAAGATTTTATTATTATTATTATTATTATTATTATTATTATTATTGTTGTTATTTTAAGAAATTAATAGTTTTATTCAGCAAGGATGCACTGAATTAATCTAAAGCGACAGTAAAGACTGTTACATTGTTGCAAATAAATTCTATTTGAAATAAATGTTGTTCTTTTGAACATTCTATAAATCAAAGAATTGTTAACCGAAATATGGTTTCACCAAAAAATTATGAACTGTTTTCAACTTTGAAACTAATAAGAAACGCTATAGATCAGCATATTATAATGATTTTATTTATTTTCTATTTTCTTTTCTTCTTTTTTTTATAATTGTATAAAAAAACAATTTTATAAAAAAAAATTTAAACTGAAATAAAATAAAACCATACACTGGCTACTTGCCAAGAAGACATTTTTTTTTTTTTTTTACGTTTACATTTATGTTGAAGTAACTGCTACTAAATAAATTAGAACTAAAAACTAAAACATAATCAAATATTATGTAAATAATAAAACTAAATAAATAAAAACACAAAATGATGAAAACATATAACCAAACCTTGGTTAATAAATTATTAAAAGTCAACTAAATTAATATGAAAACAGAAAATATAAAATAAAATCTAATTCAAAATATTTACAAAACTATAATCAACACACACACACACACACACACACACACACACACATATATATATATATATATATAGTATGTTGCATATTGAAAGAAACATTTAAAAAATTACATTAATAATAAATATCAGCATATTATAATGATTTCTGAAGGATCATGTGACACTGAAGAAAATTCAGCTTTGATCACAGAAATAAATTACATTTGAATATATATTCAAATAGAAAACAGTTATTTTAAATAGTAAAAAGTACTGTTTTTACTGTGTTTTTAATTAAATAAATGCAGCCTTGGTGAGCATTTAAAAGTAAATGTTTTCTTGGCATCTTTTTTTAAATTGACTAGACTCTTTTAATTAAAGCTCTTTGCGTTAGGTCAGTGACTGATGAGACGTCTCTTCACAAGGACGAGGGTAACACTTTATAATAACTGCAGACTATTAATCATTAATTAAGCATTAGTAAACAGATAATTCATAATTTATAAAGCATTAATAGACAGTAATAAGCAGTTTATAAATACAGATATAAATGCTTTATTCTTTTTCTATATTTAAAAGCATATCTATAATGTGTTTAATATTTGTATTTTCATACTTTATTCATGATCAATTTATCATTTCTCAATGAAGTATAGCATTATTTACAAACCAGTTATTTAAGAGTTGCCAGTGATTCATAAGATCACAAGAAATTTAGTAAATTCAGGTAGTTATAAAGCATTTAGTAGTGGTCAGTTAACTATTTATGTGAGCTCATCTAAAGTGAGTCTATTTATGCTTTGTAAAGCATTTATAAAGGATATTTAAAGGCTCAGTTATCTTCTAAACACAAAACGGAAACAAACACAACACAGTGATACAGAACATAGAAATATTAACAGCCTTTAAATCTCATTTGTAAAAGCTTTACAAGGCATAAATAGTTCTCACTTTAGATGAGCTCACAAAAATAGTTAACTAACGACTACATATGTTTTATAACTACCTGAATTAACCCTGAATTACAGTAGAAATACATGTTAATAAACCATTTATTAACACTATAAGTAACTATTACTATATGTCTGAATAAAAAGATGTATGAATGCACATTTAAATAATTTATTAATCATTTACTTACAATTTCTAAGTGATCTTATGAACCACTTACAACTCCTTAATAACTGGTGTGTAAATAATGCTATACTTTATTTAGAAACGATAAATTGATCATTAATAAAGTATGAAAAAACAATTATTAAACACATTATAGATATGCTTTTAAATCAGGTATAAAGAATTTATATCTGTATTTATAAACTGCTTATAAATGTTTATTAATGCTTTATAAATGATTAATTAACTGTTTCCTAATGCTTAACTAATGATTAATAGCATGCAGTTATTATAAAGTGTTACAAGGACGAGTCACCATAGTTGTGTCTAAATGCGCTGAAATGGATGTCATTGGCTGTGTGAGTTCAGTCGGGAGTGTAATTTGATGGGTTTTGTAAGCTCAGTTTTAAAGGACAAAAAGATGAAAGGAAGTATGATGACCTGCAAAAACTGTGCTTTGCTCTTTGGAGACATAAATGAAATTGTAGGGAATAAAATGCATCGTTTTTGACTCGGAAATGTAGCTGAGTAAAAGTACAGGGATTCAGTTTCAACGGTACTCGAGTAAAGTAAAGAAAATCTTCTGAATAATTTATATAGTTGATAGATGAATTTAAATAAAGTG
Source organism: allo-octoploid hybrid of Carassius auratus x Cyprinus carpio (assembly GCA_024542945.1). Classification (NCBI taxonomy): domain Eukaryota; kingdom Metazoa; phylum Chordata; class Actinopteri; order Cypriniformes; species allo-octoploid hybrid of Carassius auratus x Cyprinus carpio. The sequence continues at coordinate 96,866 of JANHFF010000911.1, forward strand.
ACATTTTACACACAGTACATTTGTTTCCTGAGATATGAACCTATAAATATGGAAAAAAGTCAGAAATAAAGCATGCATGATTTGAGTTTGTTAGTTTGTCCGAAGTCAGAAGAGTCTTTTTTAATGGAGCAGTTTATTAAACCTTTAGACAAAATGTAAAAGAATCTAAAAAACCAAACTTTGAATGCATATGAGTATCATAATTGATACACCAGGCTGTTATGGCTCATATAATATGATATAGTGAGAATATGGAAGAGAAATCAGCTTAATTTATTCAGAGGCACAAACTATGCAATTTTGTGCAGATGCTGATATTTATATGGACAAAAAGTGATGTAATGTAAATAATGCATGAGGATTGCATAAGTTACAGACATGCAAAAGCATCTATATTAACTCCGTCTGTCCTCAAAAGAAAGAGAAGGAGAAAGGCAACATTATCGGCTGTGATCTGATCTCCAGACAACAGTTGACCTTCATTCTTCTTCTAATTATTATCTTGATTGAAGTCGTCCAGTGGCTCTCTCTGGTGCCTTTGTAGTGAATTCAAATTAGAGGCAATATTTCACAATTACAGTGGCAAACACTTAAAAGTAATCATCGTTATAATTAGATAATTGACCTTAAAGGCATTTAAAATCAGACCTAACGGATCTTAGTTTTTGTGGCTTGATAAGGTCATTTTCAGACAGCGGTAGATGGGGTTTGGGCGGCGTGACTAAAGCTTTATTTTATTCTGTGAGTAATTCTGGATCGAAGTGATGGTGTGCATCACGATATAAGAGTTATCTTTAGTTAACTCTTAAATGTGATTTATATGAAAACATGTATGGTTCATGAATATTAATCACGTTGTCTGCGTTCAGTCGAACTGATTTGCTGAAATCAAAACAGGGATTGTAATAGTTGAGCGCCAGCCAATGAAATTGCCATTTCTGCATTAGCTCCGCCCACTATCGGAGAAACCGGCATATTATCTTTTGCTTGTTCGAAAAATATGAATAATTCTAAATTAACTCCATTATTTTGACAAGAGAAGACAACAAATGATATAGTTTACATGCAGCGTGTCGACTCAGCATGGTATATATATATATATATATAAATATATATATATATATATATATATATATATATATATATATATATATATATGTATTTTTTCCATATGTTTTCCATATGCATATGATAGCTTTTTTCATAGATGCTCCACTGGATGAGCAGAACATCTTCAGATGTTTGGACACAGTTTGTGTAGTTTTTTTTTGGTTCTTTTAAAAATCAGACAGAATCTGCGCTGTTTTAATGTTCATCCTCGTCTTGTTTGGGATGCGTCCCAGTCTGTTTTTTGGTTGCTCACACAAACCTCTTGAATATATATATCCAATACACTGTAGCACAGAATCTCATTCTATATAATCTTATTCCAGCCGGTCCCAAGCGTGGCTTTCTGTGGGATTTATTCTAGAATGCACAAAAGCAAGCCAGGGCTTGATTTGAAACGGCGATGCATTTCTCCTGAGTTATTCCTGATTCAGACTTCACTGTAGGAAACATGAAAACCAATATGAACAAAAGCCAAACGCCTGTTTCCCTGCAAGGGAAGATATTCAGATGGTTCTTTAGCGTAGCTCTTGTGGAAGTCACATTTATTCATATGTCACACACTGTGTTTTTTGGTAGTTTGTCTAAGTGTCCATACAATAGCCGCTGTCCCCAGAATGCATTGTGAAAGGTATTATAAAAACTAGATGGTTTGCAGTTGCCGAATTAAATGTGATGTTAAATGTGATTTTGTTTGTTTTAAATTTTAACCATGTAATATTAGTACTTTAGTATTTTTTATATGCAATTATACTGTACATATACGCACTATATTTAGATGCATTAAAAATACCATCATGGTAATATGGTAATATAAAAAAATATATATTTTCACCTCAAAATTAAAACGTTTTTTTTTTTTTTTTTGTATTTTTTATGTACTAGTAATTTAAACTTTTCATAAATTTATTTAATTGAATTATGTGTGTGCATGTGCATACTGTACAGTACAGACCAAAAGTTTGGAAACATTACTATTTTCATGTTTTTGACAGAAGTTTCTTCTGCTCATCAATCCTGCATTTATTTGATCAAAAATACAGAAAAAACTGTAATATTGTGAAATATTATTACAATTTAAAATAATTGATTTTAAATTTATTATACTTTAAATGATCATTTATTTCTGTGATGCAAAGCTGAATTTTTGGATCATTATCATATGATCCTTTAGAAATCATTCTAATATGATGATTCATTATCAAAGCTGGAAACAGTTCTGCTGCTTAATATTTTTTCAGAACATGTGATACTTTTTTAGGATACTTTGATGAATAAAAAGAAGCTATGCTTTTAAAATATAAATATTTTGTAATAACAATATACACTACTGGTAAAAAGTGATAGTAAATAAAATATATTATTAGAATATATATTATTAGAATTGTTTATTTTATTTTGAATAAATGCAGTTCTTTTGAACCTTTTATTGATCAAATATATTCGACAGCAGAACTGTTTCCAACACTCATAATAAATCAGAATATTAGAATGATTTCTAAAGGATCATGTGATCGACTGATGTTACATGTGACACTGAAGCTGGAGGAATGATGCTGAAAATTCAGCGCTGCATCACAGGAATAAATTATTATTTTTAAGTATAATCAAATAGAAAACTGTTATTTTAAGTTGTAATAATATTTCACAATATTACAGTTTTTTCTGTATTTTTGATCAAATAAATGCAGGCTTGATGAGCAGAAGAAACTTCTTTCAAAAACATTAAAAATAGTAATGTTTCCAAACTTTTGGTCTGTACTGTACATATATATACAGTATATATATATATTGCTAATAAATATTTATTGCTGATTTTAATAAATAGAAATGTGTCTTGAGTAGGTCAGCTGTAGAAACCAGCTGTTTGCATTTGCTGAAGGAGTTGTGAAGCTGTCTGAGCTGATCATGTTGGACATTTCGTGATGTGTGGTGTTTTCCTCACAGTTGGCGCCCGGGGGCCGTCATGCCGAGGTGACCCTTAGCCAGATCCTTTGACCAAACCATCCGGCCGTGACAGCCCCAGTTCTGGCCTTGAGCGAAGCGTCTAAAAGCCCAGATTTCTCCAGAGTCTCTGCCGCAGAATGAAGGCTTTCCCTGAGATCTTTGCAAACGCTGTTTAAATCTAGCGAGAGCTCACCTTTCCTGCATGTTGAGCGTGAGCCGCGCTCTCCAACTCCAAACTTTGATTAATTATCCTCTCCCTAACGCGAGACTCACTTGACCTACATCCGGGTGTCTCCGGGGAGAAAGGGTTTAGGTGCCAGAGAGAGAACTAGGACAGAACTAGGACCATCATCATCATCATCATCATCACAGGATGACAAACACATGCACTGCACAACATACATGCTCGCTCACTCATATATACAGGATTTCACCTCTAAAGGAAAGGAAAAAAATAAGGCACATTATTTACATAATATTTAATAATAATGACATTATGTGTGTGTGTGTGTGTGTGTGTGTATTTTTACAAATAGTGTGATGTTTTAGCATGCAGTGAATGTTGAACAACAGCCTCTTCGTTTAATTTATGCTAAATATAATTTCTTTCTTCTTGCAAAATCACCCAGTCGTTTCATCAGCGTCATCTGCTGTATTTCTGTCATAACTTGACTTACAGTCAGTTATTCTGAAGCAAATATGAGGATTTTCTCGTCTCTGTCTCATGACGGAGTGTGTGTGTGTGTTCATCTGTGCGTGACCAAACGTCCCGCCGCTTGTTATTTATCTTTGGAGATTCGTGTCAGGCGATCTTCTGCTGTTTGAACGCATCTAAATGACACGGAAGCTGATGTTTGCACAGTTAAATGCCATACAGTGATGCTTTTTTCATTAGAGTGTGTTGATCTAACCAAAGCAGTTTATGAAGTGACAGTTGCATTGAAAAATGAGAGAGTTCTTCAAAAATTAATAATTCTGTGTGTGTATGAAATACAAGTCTTGAGCCTGGGATTGTTCACATACTGAAAATATTAGTGATGCTTTGAACCAGTGTTATTTTAATATAATTGAGATATTGTAATAGTTTTATAAATGTTTTGAATTAGTTTTTAATTTAAAATGTTATTTTTATATTTTAAATTGTTGTCCTTTAAAAAAAAAAAAAAAAAAAAAAACTTTTTTAATGTCTTTATATATTTTTTCATTATTAGTTAACATTTATTTCAAATTAGTGCTATTTTTGTATAATTTAAATACTATTATGATTTTATTAAAGTTTAAAATTTGTTATTATTTTGATTTTTGATTATTATTTATTTCTTTTTTTATTCCGGTAAAAAAATATATGTTTTTATTAATTAAATAATTAAAATTAAATTATTTATATATATATATATATATATATATATATATATATATATATATATATATATGTGTGTGTGTGTGTGTGTGTGTGTGTGTGTGTGTGTGTGTGTGTGTGTGTGTGTGTGTGTGTGTGTAAAAAAATTAAAATATATATATATATATATATATTTACATCTTTACATTTTCTGTTTTTATTTTAAATGTAGTTGAAGTTTTAGTAATATAGTTATTTTTTAAATTTGTATTAGTTGTTATTTTTGTTTGTTTTTTAATATGTTCTATTTATTTGTCTATATCTTTAGTTTTAACTTACCATGGTTTTAAATTATTGTGGCTGTAAGAAAAAACTATGTTCTCTATTTTCACCAAAGTAGTAGAGATTGTATTACGACCCTACAGTGTTATATAAAATATATAAATACATTTCTATTATATAATCCTGTGTTTTATGCTCGTGTGGCTGCAGTTCTCAAAGCATGCTTTTGTCAGAAAGAATCCACAGAAAGCGTGATAAATAAAGATTGTTTTTGATTCCATTGTGAGGAGTGAGGAGGTATTTTTCAGCCACGAGAAGCTCCTCCGGGACTTTTTTGTGGGTTAAATGAATGAACACTTCCAGAGGAGACCGAGACATCTTCACAAAGTAGAGTCAAATACTGACAGAAAAAGAAAAGCCCGGCGTTATCACATCAGTCTCGGTCTTTTCTTGCTTTTCAGGAATAGTTCACCTGAAAAGAGAATGAGTTTCAGTGAGTTTCCTGCACAAAACTCTCATATGACTTACATTTTTACATATCCAAAGCGACTTTGAAATTGAAGAGCCAACTTTATTTATATCATGCACGAGTCAAATCTAGCACTTGTTTGTCATCTGACAAAAAAACAACATGTTTGCATGTTCACATGTAGATAAACAAATAACATATTTTTAATATCTTTTTGTAGTAAGTGCATTATTTTTACTTGTTCGTGTTGTAAAATTATTTATTCTGAATTTAAATTTAAAACTCGAATTAATTAAAAATTAAATTGTTAAAGTAGTTAATTATTAGCTTTTTAACAACTCTTTTAACAATTTCTAAATTTACATTTATGTATTTTAATTGATTATGAAATGTAATAAAAAATGAAAATATTATATAGATTTAATATAAACTAATAATCTTTTTAAAAACTTTTTCCTGCATGGATAAATAAATAAATAAATAAAACAATAGTTTCTTATTAATTATGTGCATCTATTGTGTAGATGTACTGTTCCTTTAAGACAAACAGCTGTTTGAATCTTGGGTTATGCATGAATTAAGTTTTTGCATTGTTTTATTTTTTTTTTAACCACAGTTATCTGTCATTTTGAAATCCCTTCAGTTCTACAACATTTTTAACCATTTATTGACCAATCGAAATCTCTTAATGTCTTCTAATACATTTGTTTTCTGCTTTTTCGACAGACAAAAACCGGACTTGCCCTGTTGCACGACGACCTCACAAGTAACTCCTATGACGTTCGTCTAAAGTTAACGAAAGAGCTGCTAATCATCCAGAAACAGGATGTGGTTTGCGTGAGCAGCGGCGACTCCCATCTAAATGTAAGTACTGAGTCTTTACCTTCGATTGGATCACGATTCAGACGATTCAGCCTCAAATGTCTCATTGTGAATCACAGTTGGAAGCAGAAGAGTGTGTTTTGTTCGTGACAGAATACATTAAACAGCCTTGTCATGATGGACACGCCACTTTATTGTTTGTTGGCATGAGATGCATCATCATCATCATCATCATCATCATCATCATCATTCCTGAATGACGTCAGTGGCTGTCAGAACACAATGAAAGTCATTATATGTGTACAATGCATGCTAGAGAACCCAATATAGTCATATTCAACATCTTTAGTGAGTTTTAATGCATATTTATTATTGTTTTATAACTACGCGTGACCTGATCCATCATTTAGAGTCACTTTGACTCACCCTTTCGATGTTATTTGACATAGTTTTATGAAATGTTCCAAATTGAATTTTTTTGTCTTTTTCAGTATTATTTAAAAAGAGTGAAATAAATGTATTTATTTATCATGACCACTGTCAAATTAATTAATTAAATAATGTATTAATTTATTGATTTATTTACCCCTGTTATTACCTGTATTTGAAATGTAAGGGTCTTTGTCTTTTTTAATGTTATTAAATATTAAACACATAAGCAAATACTAATTATTTATTTAATTTTATTTACTTATTTTTATTTTTCTGTTTATATTTTCTCCTGATATTACCTTTATATTATATTCCCCTGATATGAGGCTTTTTGTCTTTTTGAATCTCATTTAAAATACATTAGACACACAAACAGTAAAATACTAGAACTTCCCTTGATATTACCTGGATCTTTCTTTTTTATTTATCTATTTGTGTATTTATTTTTGCCTGAAATTACCTGTATTTGAAAGTTGATGCTTTTTGAAAAAAAAAAAAAAAATGGACAAACAGTAAATTTTATTTATTTATTTATATATATATTTTAAAATTATTTTGCTCAATGTTACTTGATTTTAAAATAAGTTTTTAATGCTTTTTCATAAAAACAAATATAAACTCATAAATTATTTCCTGTATATATATAAACATTTTATGTATTTAAGTGTCGTCTTATGACCTCTTCTTTAATTATGTGTCATGTGGTTGATGCTATGAATATTTTACCAATTAAATTCCCATTTTTTAAAGCACAGAACTGTTGTACTTCGAAGACAGGTGACTGGAGGTCTCGGTCTGAGTATCAAAGTAGGTCTTTTGCTACTTTTAATATTGTTCATGCACTTAATTAAACATGCTCAGGTAGTGCAGGCGTATCTCCACAGGCCAGATAATTATTGCATAATATTAGCCTTTTAAAGATCAAAGAGGATCTTGATATAAGGATCAAGTCTCATTAGTTTTATTCACAATAATCTTTGAAGAGGCAATGGATTTGTATTTCTGAACAGTGCTGGATGTAAGATGTAAAAGTCGATTTCCTTGACGGCTCTTCATGCATTTCAGGGGGGAGCAGAACATAAAGTGCCTGTGGTCATCTCAAAGATTTTCAAAGATCAAGTAGGTAAGATGACAAGCGTTCCTCCCATCCGCTGTAAAGCTAAGCACAGTGCTAGCAATATCTGCTAAAGGAGTAGTTCACCAAAAAATTCAAATGTGTTGAAACTGTCCTCCCCCCTCAGGCCATTCAAGCTGTAGATGAGTTTGTTTATTTATCAGATTTGGAAAATTTGTTTTTGGAGATGTTTTTTTCCTTATGAACGTAAAAAAAAATATTTATTAATTTATTAATTTATTAATGTATTAATGTATTTATTAATTTATTTATTTAATTAATTTATTTCTTTATTTAATTAATTCATTCATTAATTCATTAATTCATTTATTTAATTAACGGCATATAAATAGTAATTTTTTCCCCTTGAATTCCACCTCTGATTTGAATTTTTAGGAAGGGGTGTGTCTCCTGTGAGACTTCAGTGGAAACACACTGCTGTAATTGGCTAACATATTTCCATATGAAATGAGCATTACATGGGAACTTTCTCAAACGTTTACTGCATTTTGGATGATGTTATCATGAAAAGTTTTGATTGGCTTTATAATTAGAAAACAACTCCCGTCAAGAATGCAGCCAAACAGTCATGTTTACTAATACACAAACTTACAAACACACAGCTCGTGTCTTCTCCAGATGTTAACTGATGGACTGGAGTTGTGTGGACTACTTGTGGATTATTGTGATGTTGTTATCAGCTGTTTGGACTCTCATTCTGATGGCACCCATTAAATAGAGCATCCATTGGTGAGCAACCCAGACAGCAACATAGTGTCGGCCCAGATCCGGCCCACATCTGGCCCACGTGAAATCTATGTGGGCCGGATGTGGGCCAGATCTGGGCCAAAACTGCTTGCTGTTTGGGAAGTGATGCAATGATACATTTCTCCAAATCTGAGAAAGAACAAACTTATCATCGTGGATGGCCTGAGGAAGAACTATTCCTTTTATATATGGTGTACAATCTTGTTCAGTTTTATATTTAAAATATATGCCCTGCACAGCTGAAATGTAGTCCTTTTAATATCCATATAATTAGCCCTTGTTGAACAGTATTTGAGAACAGTTTATCTTTATTGAATGCTATACAGTTCTAGTACAGTTTTAATCACAGCTAATTCAAGTCAGGCTGTGTTGCATTTTCAGTTTTATTGATTTTTATTAGCTTCCCGCTGTACTTTCTTACCTCTGAGATGCTTAGTGTAGATATATATCCACCCTTGATATCAGAAAGCAAGTTTCATCATATTTGTCAAATCACATTGAACTAAAAACCAGATTGTTGTGGAAAGTGCTTCACTAGATCGAAATGCTCATCAAACACAAATCCTGATTCTCATGGCTTCGCATTAAAGCACTATCAAATGAGTAATTATGTCTTAATCTTTCCATTAACCTCTGGCCGGACCATCCGGGGCTGTAGCCGATCAGACGGGGATGCTGTTTATTGGCGACGCTGTGTTGCAGGTCAGTGTTTCGGGCTTTTGCATGCTCTCGTTCCGACATGGCCCTCAGGGCATTCCCTCTGCATTTTAATGACACTTCCCTCTGATTCATTTTCTCCGGCTTGACTTGAGGTTTAACCTTTTATCTCTTTGTATGAATCAGTGGAACAGCAGCAGAAAGAGAGAAAGAGCAAGAAATTGAGTAAGAGTTCCTGTGGTGCGACTGAAACAAATGGTTTTATTAAATTTTGAATGTCATTGAAGTTCTTTATGAATGGCCCTATGAATACACATACAAAACAAGTTCGAGGATGCAAGGTGAAGTAAAAATTCAAACTTTCCTCTTTACGATCACCAAGTCTGATTAATTTCTGTTAATTTAGACAGTTTATATTTAATCAATCAAAAAACTTGCAGCGTTTTAATTTCATAGTAGAGGATGTAGATAAGTACTGCTGTACTTTACTATGTTTTCAGCTTAGAGGTATAGTCTTGTTAAGTTGTATTTCCTGTAAATTTACTGCTAATTGAAAGTGCAATCAGAGTTCCCTTTCATTCGGCCACTCTCGACGCCAAGTTGGGGACTGACTGATTGTGATCTCGCTTCGATAGACCAATCTACTTCAAGTGTAAACTAAACGAGCCAATGCACATTGGTATGCAATTATTGCATCCAGCTGCAGCTGATCACAGCGTGAGCATAAAGAGGCAGCAGGTGCAATGCATACTAGCTTTTCACACCGAGCGACAACATCGTTCTGCTTCATCCAGGTCTATTCAGTGAGCTATGAGTTCAACACACTCTTGGAAGCTTCTGGTGTTGGTGGTATGGTGCTTCAGTGGTTTTCTTTCCTGTGTTGAGTGGGTTGCACACTTCAGGCTGCACCACCCATTGTTGTGCTGCAAGTGGCCGTTCCCCTCACGTGTCTGGGCATTAAACATGTTGAGGTGCGTGAATTGGGCCACGGAGAGGGTAGGGCTCGAGTGGAAATCTCCACCGCGTTAGGGTTAGGGTTGGATGATTGGTTTCTCGGGGTGGCTCACACTGGTTCTCAGCTAGGGGGTATACGGGGGACCCCGGAAGAGGAAGTTTCTGAAAGAGCTCAGAGCTGCTACTGACCTCACCGCGAGTTCTCTGGGTCGTGTGATCTCCACACTTGTCCAGGAAAGCCATCCCTGGCTGTGTCTGGTCGATACGAGGGTTGCCAACAAGTTTGGTTCCTTAATGCCCCTCTGTCCCGGACCGGCCTCTTCGGTGATGTGGTCGAGAGCCTGGCCCAGCAGCCCTCCACCCATCCACCGGCCGCAGCTCCCCAGCCTGTTTGTTGCAGAGGGTGGCCCCCTGCGTCCGCCCCCACTCCCATGCCACATTCGCAGCCTCCTCCAGCAAGCGGTGCCGTGGAGCTGGGCATAGACAGGCTGCCCCACTTGTCCTGGCCACAGACCATTTTTGCGATTTGCATTTAAAGGACGGGCATGTAAGTACAAGGTCCTGCCCTTCGGATTGTCCTTGTCTCCCCATGTCTTCACGAAAGTTATGGTGGCAGCTCTTGTTCGCCTCAAAGAGCAGAGTGTTTGCATCCTCAACTATCTTGATGATTGGATTATACTAGCACTTTGGGTCAACTGGAAAAAGAGCAAACTCTCCCCAACACAGAGGATCTCTTTTCTCGGTTTGGAATTGGATTCGGTTGAACAGACAGCACACCTTAAGGAAAGGATGGCGTTCCCACTGAAACAATTTCAAAGGCTCCTGGGCATAAGGCAGCTGCAGTGACACTTCACTACAGCTTTTGCAAATGAGACTGCTTCAGCACTCACCAGGTCCAAATTATTCCGGCCTGTCGCCAAACCTTCACCCTGTGGTCAGATCTTACATTTCTCCAGGCAGGAGTGCCCCAGGGAACAGGTCTCCAGGAATGCTATGGTGTACAATAATGCCTCTACCACGGGTGGGCCACGTACAATGGGCACGCAGTATCAAGGGTATGGATACGCCCCCATCTGCACTGGCATATAAATTGCCTAGAGTTGTTAGCACTGCGCCTTGCCTTTAACCATCTCAAATGGTGCTTATGAGGTAAGCACGTGCTGGTCTCAATGGATGACACAGTGACCATTGTGTACATAACTGACAGGGTGGTCTACACTCCCGTCGCATATCCCAACTCGCAACCTTTGGAGTTAGAAGGTTCTGAGGTCACTTCATGCCATTCACTGCCTCTTACTGCCAATTTTTTTAGACTCGGCACAGATGAACTGACGCACATCTGGCCGTGGGGCCTGCGCAAGTATGCATTTCCCCCAGTGAGCGTTCTCGCACAGATGCTGTGCATGGTCAGGGAGGACAAGAAGCAGGTCTTGCTTGTGTTGCCATATTGGCCCACTCGGACCTGGTTCCCCGAACTAGTGCTCCTAGACTAAGCCCCTACCTGGTGGATTGCTCTGAGGAAGCATCGACTGACTCAAAGAAGGGGCACCCTGTGGCACCCTCATCCAGACCTCTGGAAACTTCATGTCTTATACCTGAATGGTCCACAGAGGTTCTTGGTGACCTACCCCAAAAGTTAGTAGACACCCTAACTTCGGCTCTCTCCCTCCAACTTGAAAGTCAATGTCATTTCGATCGCTGCTAACCATGACTGTTTCCACAATTTCTTTCAACATTGATAACAATCAGAAATGTTTCTTGAGCAGCAAATTAGCATATTAGAATGAATTCTGAAGATCATGTGACACTGAAAATGGGAGTTATGATGCTGAAAATTCAAGTTTGATCACAGGAATCGTGATCTCAGTATGTTTATTTTAATATTTTATTTTCTTCTTTCTATGCAGGTCAATGGCATTAACGTGGAGAAGTGTACACACGAGGAAGTCGTGAGTATTTGATCGGCTCTTTCATTTTTGATCTTGAAAGGACATTGATTCTGAATTAATCAGATTCCACTGAAGCGTTCGATCCTTTTATATCAGCAGTGAGTGATTCGTTTCTCCCTGTACGGCCTCAGCTGGAACTGATCGATAGCGAGTAGATTCATCACACTCAGATCTCCAGAGAGACACACTCACTCACTCACTCCAGCAGGGGTTTCTCTCTGATCCTGACAGCTGTTCCTCATATCTCCATCCGGACGTCAGAGGACGTGATTAGTGATTTCCCCGGACAGTTGCAGGCTAACTAAGACAAGATGACCAGTGACACATGAGAGAAGATGACAGAAATCATCTTGCAGGACAGAAACAGCACAAACCAGATCTGTAATGATCAGTGGAGCTTCTGATGTTTCTGACGTTATTCTGATCCCAGTGTCTGCAATCAAAATAACTCAATATGAGGTCAAACATTTCGAGTTCCTCCAAAATGAATGATCTGAGCTACTTTTTACATTCAATTTATTGGTTTATATGCTTGTTTTTTTTTGTTTTTTTTTTTTTTGGTAACACTTTGCAATACAAACTCATTTGTTAACATTATTAATGCAAAAGCTAGAAATTTGTATTTTTCTAGCATTCCTTTAGAGCAGATCTGTTTTTCATTATTTTATATATTTGATATATATTTATCTAGCATTCTTTGTTAATGTGCGTTTCTAAAAATACAATCACACATGGTTTGTTCATGTCAGTGTTGTTTTAGTATCGGGATACTTTTAGTTTTTTTTATAAATATTTAGAATTTGTTAAATTTTATATTTTCGGTTTTCATTTTATTTGTAGTTAAAGATATAATAATTATATTGTGTTTTATTATTATAAGTGGTTTAATAATTAAATTATTAATAATAACAAATAGTTTTTAAATTAGTTTTAGTTACTTTTGTACGTTAATTTAAACTAAATGTTGCCTTGATATCTCACTGAAAGTTTTTTTTTTTTTTTTTTTTTTTAGTTTATTAAAATTGTATATATAATTTTTATTTGTAGTATTACAGTTAAAGTTTATTTTATAAGGAGGGTTTTTTTTTTTTTTTTTAAATCCTGAGACAAAGTTGATGCTTTGAAGCATAATTCAAAGTCTTCTTGCCAATAAAAAAGCAATAATACACATTTTTCATTCGGGATTCGAGACCAACCTCATGAGATAATTCGGAAAGATTGGAGTAGTTTCTTAAAGCAGTCTTTTAAATATGATTAAGCGATCAGAGACAGATTATAATGATGGATATTCACTCACTGAATGGTCATTATCAAGGTCATTAACACTCATTCTACATTTCATAATCTAGTTTAAAAGTCAAAATATCTCAAAAGACTGCTTATTTAAATGAATGTCCCTGGTTTGCCCTCCAGCGATGAATGTCTGTGAGATTAAACAGGCTTTAGATTGAAGGCATTTTGAGTTTTGAAGCACAAACACACACATGGGTTTCTTTGCGAAAGCATGGTTTCTTTCAGCATCAGCTCTCTGTGGAAATGTTGTACAAGTGTGTCATGTTTTCACCAGAGAGGAAAGCTCAGATTTGTCAAATTAAGTAATTTTTCTTGCTGTGGTATGATCAAATGAAGTCTAAAAGTAAACATGTAATCAGAATTTATCATGTTTCTATACCTGCATTCATATTGACTTTTGTTTTACTTGTTCTTGCATGTCATGTGACCATTAGCTGACATCATAGGACCATAATAGGGTAAATCACTGAATCATTAAATTAAGTGAATATTAACATGATTAAATCTCTCTTCGAAGGTTCATCTTTTGCGGACGGCAGGGGATGAAGTCACCATCACTGTACGCTACCTCAGGGAAGCGCCGGCCTTCTTAAAACTCCCATTAGGTAGGTTTGCTTCACATCTGAGCTCTGTTATAAACCTCAGTGTCTGGATAGGAAGCTGCCTTCAAAGTAAGCATCCTAACTGAAATGCAACCTCATTAGTAAGTGATTTGGATGCTGTCCATAATCAGAAAAATTGCATTTAACACAAATTGCATGGCAAATGCATGGGAAACTGTTGCAATGCATTCTGCGATAGTTTTCTCTGCAAAGTATACATGTGATGCTACCCTTGTAAAGTATTATGGTTGTATTTGTCATAATTAAGTTTAATTTGTACTGTAAATTTTGCTCATGCTGTTTAGTTTTGAATGCATTTTGTGCTCTGTTGATGACGGACTGCAATAAATCTTACCAGACGATGCCACTAATTTAACCGGTTTATTAGGAAACCGAATTTAATCTCATCATTCTCTGTAGAAACACAATAATGAAAAATTCTGCAAATATAACATTAAGTTCCAGTGTTATTTTAACAGTATATTTATATACTGTCATAGCTTTTATTAAACATTTAAATGAGCATTTTTATATTTTTCAGGTTTTGGTAATGTCTTTTTAATATATTTTATGTATTTTGTTATCTTTAAGTTTTAGTTTTAATAATTTTTAAAAACATATTTTTATTTTAGCAGTTGAGCATTTCAAATGTAAGCTTTTTCCCCCTTTATTTGCCAAAGCAAAAGCAAATTATTTTTTTCGTTTAAGATTTGAAGGTTTAGGTTTTTCATCTAATATTTATATTTTAAAATATACAAATGTGTGTGTACTGTGTGTGTATATATATATATATATATATATATATATATATATATATATATGCATAATATTTACTTCAGATTTACTTCAATTAACAATATATATTTTAATGGATAAATGTTTTTTTTATTTTATATTGATTTGATTTTTAGTTGACAATAACATCACTGTCAGTTGTACACCTATTTTTAAAGTTTAGTTTTTAGTTTTTATGTTTTTACATATTTATTTTCGTGTGTGTGTGTGTGTGTAGATAACTCCTCTTTGTTATGTCATCATTTGAAAGCATCCTGGGTATTTGTCATGAAGTGAAAAATAGATTTTCCAAGTCATCCCTTTTTCTTCAGACTAGAATTACTTGAATGCACATCACATTTCTTCTAGCTGGATGTAGAAGTAGGAACTTCACAGACGAAGGTGAATCTCTCGGGGCTGAAGCGAGCAGCTGTGTGCTGCATGAGACAGAAAGACAACTTTCAGAATGACATGTTGTAGATTCCCCTGCATCAAATCTACTTTTTGCACTCTGCAATTTTCCAGTGACGTCCGTGTCAGAGCTCCTGCGTCTCGTGCATTTCACACTCACCTTAAACCCATAATCTCCTGTGACTTTGGTGTCAATGGAATCATGACAACCCAGAAAGCAGCTTTCCAAGCTAATACATGTCATATCTTGCAGATTTAGAAGTGTGGAGAGTCAGTAGAGTAGATTTGCACACAGTATCAGCTCTGATGTATATAGAATATGTAATAATCTGCCGTATTCCCTCAGGTTCACCCGGACCGTCCAGCGATCAGAGCAGCAGGGCGTCCTCACCACTTTTCGACAGTGGTTTGCATTTAAATGGGAACTCTAACAACACGGTAAGTCACCTTTTGTATCATTGCGAGCATCACTTCCTTTAAGAAGCTTATTCATAAGCCTCGAAAGTGAGACAGATGACAGAATTGGGTTGAAAATGCCTCAATGTCAGATAGAAAGGTGAAGTGGCTCTAGTTTGAGCGCTGTAGATTAAGTCGAGCATCACTATTATTTTTGCTCATAATTAGGGTTTTCAGCCATTAAGTTCTTGTTTAATTTGGAATATAAAGTCTGTACTAGAAGCTTAACTGTTTGCTATTTAGTAATTAAATCTGTGTTGCATCACTTGTTTTTAAAGAAAACATATCTAGTAGGTTGTAGGATTGAAAAAAAATACATAAAAAAGGTAATTGCAACCTTTTTCTCTCAGAATTGCGGGTTTAAATCCCACAGTTGCAGAAATTATAATAATAATAATAATAATAATAATAATAATAATAATAATAATAATAATAATAAATTTAGGTTGAAACCCCACTAAAAAAATATATTTTTATATATCTTATTTTCCGGACTATAAGTCGCACCTGAGTATAAGTCGCATCAGTCCAAAAATACGTCATGATGAGGAAAAAAACATACATAAGTCGCACTGGACTATAAGTCGCATTTATTTAGAACCAAGAGAAAACATTACCGTCTCCAGCCGCCAGAGGGCGCTATGTCTTCAGTGTAGACTACAGGAGAACTGAGCAGCATAGAGCGCCCTCTGGCGGCTGGAGACGGTAATGTTTTCTCTTGGTTCATTTCTCTCGGTTCATGTCAAATTAATTTTGATAAATAAGTCGCACCTGACTATAAGAGGCAGGAACAGCCAAACTATGAAAAATTAGTTTGTAAAATACGACATAATGATATAATAATAATAATTCAAATCTTGTCAGGTAAAACAAAAGCATATTGATGCAATTAGGTCTGTCAATATTTAGTTTATACATATTGTTAGATTTAAACTTAGTTTAGTTGTGCAACAAGCAATAATTACTAGTGCATAAATTGTAAGTTACATAAAACTAGGCTAAATTCAGCCCAATCCCCAGACTATCTATAAGATTTTTTATTTTTTTAATACTGCTGGTTACCATTCATAACACTGCTGTCCTTAAACAAAGCCTCAACTACACCAACGGCCCATTCAAGCAGAGTCTAGTGTCTAGTGACTGATTTAAAATTGTAATTTTGGACACCCCTGAAGTGGGTCTCATATTTGAAACTTCCTGCTAAAACAAGAGCATGCAGTTTACCTTTCAGTCAGATGCGCATGGAAGTACCGTTCGTTACTGTAGCAACATTAAGTTTCAGGTTCATTTTCTTTCTGAATTATCTTTGACAAGTAGAAAATGGTAACAATTTGTTAAAATTAAAGTACATTGAGGTGTGTGAGATATCTGGTTGAAAATGCATGTAGGACACATAATTGTTATGATTAATTCACTGACATTTAAATCACGACATGAGCCTGAGAAAGAGAACAAATAAGGCAATATCCTACTATTCAGTGAAGAGTGCATAATATTCTATGGTAGTCTGTCTATGGAAGCATCATATGAGTCTTGGTAGCACCGTAATACAGAATGAAACCGTTACTAGTTTCACAATAAAATTCTAGACTTTTTAGCATTAAGGGCCCTATAATACACCCGGCGCAATGCGACGCAAGTTGCAGCGCAAGTGTGTTTGCTAGTTTCAGTCCGGTGCCGTTCGCAATTTCCCGTCCAGCACCACGTTGTTTAATTGCAAATGCATTTGCGCCCATTTGTGTGCCCATGGGTGTGCTGGTCTAAAAAAGAGGTGTGTTCAGGCACATTGCTATTTTAAGGAGCTGAAAATAGACTGTGCCATAGACCAACTCAAACCTGGTCTAAAGTCAGTGGTGCAATATTGTTTTGTTATTTAAAGAGCGCGTTGGTAGATAATGTGCCTTTGGGCAGGTCCACAGTGTGCACTGACTTTGCTTAATACACACAGGGATGAGCGTCACACAAACATATCAAATATTAAAAACAAAAGCATTACAGTGTAAAATAATTTTATTGCGTAGGCTACATAAATATAAAAATGTAATGATGGCTCGTCATTGCTTGTATTAGAATTAAGCTACCTATGTGCAATTCAGCCGATCACTACTTATAATGATGAATGAAATTCTACTTCGTCCATGCATTCTTCACCTCGAGAAGCTTTGGTGGATTCCTGTTTGCACGCTTTAACTTTGCACACGAGCAGATTGGTTTCTTCACTTGAGAAGCATTCAGCTTTTCTGCACACAAATTCCACAATGTAAATAGCAATCGTCAGTTCTGTGTAAATGAGAGCATCTCAAGGAGCAGAACGGTTTCTTTTTATGAAGCTCCTCTAGACGCATCGTATGTAAAAGCTTCCAGGCACATTGAACACAGATACAATGATTCAGATTCATTCAGTGTCATCTCTGAGCTCAACATGAAAGTCAAATCAAGTTTAATTATCCAGCCTCAGTCCGAATAAACAGCAGAGTGGAGAATATAACTGGAGAAAGACCTTAATCTAAAATTGGTGACTTTTTAAAACAAATCTAAAATGCCCTGTACATTACATCTAGAATCAAGGTCAGAAATGACTCAAAAAAAAAAAAAAAAAAAAAAAAAAAAAAAAAAAAAAAAAAAAAAAAAAAAAAAAAATATATATATATATATATATATATATATATATATATATATATATATATATATATATATATCCTCATCTTAAGCATCCTGCAGCAACTGCGAAGCACCTTGTACTGATGTGTTTTGCAGAAAAATATGATTTTGATTTATAAGCTTTTGTGTATCTAAGAGATTCATGCATGTCATGCATAATGTTAATACTGATATGACTTATGGGATTTTGCATTTAAAGAGAGCATTGCACAAATATAATAGGGATGTACATTTTGAAGACTATAAACTGTATATATATAATATATATAATTTATATATAATTTTTTTTTTATTGCAACATGTAAACTTAGAATTCTCAAGGGGCAAAAATTTAAAATTGCATCAAAAAGGTGTTTCTTTGTTTTAGAATAAGAAAGAAAAAAAAACGTAATTGCATGTTTTTATCTCACAATTTGTGAACAATTCAGAATTGCAATGTATAAGCCCAAAATGTTTTTTCTGTAATAAAAATGTGCAGTAATTTGTTTATTTTAATTCTGTGGCTGAAATGCACTCCCGTAGCTTTCAAAGTCTAACTGTGTGTATAAAGCGACAGAAACGTTCATGTGCTTTAGACTTTTCATCATGGTGCGCATGTGAATATGCATGAAACATGCCATGCATGCTGTAATCCTAATTCATTCGTAAAATACTGCAGGATCATGTTGAGCCGGAGTTATTATCAGTCAGGTCCGAGTACCTCGGATGCTTTCGGATTGTGTCCTGCGGCTGTTGTGATCAAAGGGCAGTAAAACGAGATGTTTCTGCTCCGGCCTCTGACTCTCTCCCTCTCATTTATTCCGTCCAGGCCCCGTCGTCGCCCTCTTCACCTTCGGCTAATGAACCAAAGTATGAGAAGCGCTGGCTAGATGCCCTCAGCCTCCCTCTGTTCATGGCTCGGATCTCTCGACACAAAGCTGGAACCGACAAATTAAGGTACGGTAATCTGCCGTGATGCCACACGAGCTTTCAGGTTTGCCCAGTGTTTTGCATTAGGTAAGAGGATGTTAAATCCAATATCTATGCAGTGGCATGCTGTGTCTGGAAAGGTCTGCGATGCATCAGCCGCGGGTCGAGAAGAAGTGGCTCTATCTCTAGTCATCTGCTATTGAAATCAGAATTATATCACATCACATCGGCGATAAAAGAGATATCCCCTTTAAAACTCAAAGCTCGTGATTGCAGCAGGTGGAAAGCAGATCCTTAATTAGGCAGAATGCATAATCTGAATATATTTCGTTGTGCGCCGGGCTCGACTCCAAGTGGAGTTTCAGGTCTGACACCTTTGATTCTAACCTTGTAAAACCTACTGCACATGCCTTCTGTCGTGCATTTTAATATAACATAATTCAATATAATGCAACATTTACTTTGACCCACAGCCCTCAGTCAAATTTGATGTTTAGCCTTCAATGTTAAAAAAGTTTGGGTCTAAAGTTTCAATAAAGTATTTTGGACTATTTAAGTACCCTATGTTGTGCTTTTGATCTCTAGGTAGTAATTGATTTGTTTTTCCGACCATCGACTTTACTTTTTCTATCTAGCAGAACTTCAAGCAAACCCCTCGAGTGATATATTTTTGGAGCGATTGAATGCATTTTAAAACTTTTAACATCTAAGAGTCCATCTTTCATGAAGGATTTTCAGCTTTTAATCTTATTAATACTCAGTTTTCACATCACAATACCTCATTCCCACTGAATGTAAGAAGTTCCCAGAAGCCGAAAGCATCTTCAGTCTCTCGTTCTTTCCTCTTGCTGCTGTCATCTCTCTCTATGTATGCGATGGCCGATGAAGACGTGCGCTCTCCAGACTAATAGATTTTTTATTGTGTTCTGTCAGTCACTCAAAGCGCTAGGCTACAGTCCGCTGCTAGTTCAAGCAGAACATTACAGTCTCCAGGCAATTTCTATCTGAAAAAGGCCAAGCGCTGAATGGACGCATCTCACACATGGTTGGCATTAATTGATATCATGCCATTTATTGCATTGCTTTATTGGAAAAGTTGGAAGCTGCTATAGATGTCGTGTTTTGAGAGCAATGCTTTAGAAATGTTCATCTCACTGCCTTTTGCCCTCTGTAGCCCTTCATAATCACCTGCATTGAGAAGGCCACAATGGAAAGGACGCACAATATTTTGACGCGACAGTCTTTTTGACAGCTATCATTAAATAGTCAGAATGTTATTCATCTGCTGCACGCTCCAAACACACACTGAAATTACATGTCAAAGCCGCTCATTACAGACAGTTGAAGGTGGACTGAGTGTGACAACACTGTCTATCAACGAATGCATCTCATCACTCAGAATCTGAAATGATAGCTTTGAACATTTAAAACAAACGGAAATAAGCAGGTAGCAAAATCTGAACTGAAACCATGTTTGAGGTCAGTCTTTTGATAATGCTGGGAGATTTGAATGCAATCTGATTCAATTGCCTGATTGATTGATTGCATCATCATTTGGGAATTTCTAATGGGAATACATGAATAAAAATCCCATCTTTATTAAAATTCACAATGCAATACACTTCACAAATCTACTTTGCAGGTTTGACGTTGCTATGGGATTTGTATACTGTTTGTTTTTATGACCTATTTATTTTATATTAGTTTTGATATTGCTATAAAATTTGTATACAGTCTATCCATCCATCCATCCATGCACACACCCGCTCACCCATCATCCATCCATCCATCCATCCCCCCATCCATCTATCTATCCATCCCCCCATAAATCCATCCATCCAACCGTTATCCATCCATCCATCCACACACCCACCCAACCACACCCATCCATCCTTACTTTAATAAATCAATCCATCCATCCATCCATCCATCTATCCTTCAGTCGATCCATCCATCCATCCATCCACACACCCACCCACCCATCCATCCATACTTCAATCCATCCATCCATCCATCCATCCTTCAATTCATCCATTCATCCATCCATTAATTAATCCATCCATCCATCTATCCTTCAATCAATCCATCCATCAATCATCTATCTAGCCACCTCCCCATAAATCCATCCATCCAACCAGTAAATCCATACATCCATCCCAACACCCCACCCACTCAACCACACACCCATCCATCCTTACTTCAATCCATCCATCCATCCATCCAACCTTCAATCCATCCATCCATCCATCCATCCATCCATCTATCCTTCAGTCAAACGGCCATACCAGCCATCCATCCACACATCCACCCACCCATCCATCCATACTTCAATCAATCCATCCTTCAATTTATCCATTCATCCATCCATCCATTAATCTATCCATCCATCCTTCAATCAATCCATCCATCCATCCATCTATCTATCCATCCCCCCATAAATCAATCCACCCACCCATCCATCCACCCATAAATCCATCCATCCACACACCCACCCATCCATCCATAGTTCAATCCATCCATCCATCCTTCAATCCATCCATTAATCCATCCATCCATCCTTCAATCGATTCATCCATCCTTCAATCGATTCATCCATCCATTTATCTATCCATCCCTCCATAAATCCATCCATCCAACCATTATCCATCCATCCATCCACACACCATCCATTCATACTTCAATCCATCCATCCATTCATCCATCCATTCATTCATCCACCCATCCATCCATCCTTTAATCCATCCATCCATCCACCCATCAGTTTTGATGTTGCTATGATATTTGTATCCAGATATTTGTATATATATATATATATATATATATATATATATATATATATATATATATATATATATATATATATATATATATATATATATATATATATATATATATATATTTATTTTATTTTATTTTTTTACAATATATATGGATCACCATCTGGTAATTTATAATGGGAATACATTAATGTAATGCAAAAAATTTAAATTCTGTAAAAGAGTAATGTACACTACACAGATGAACTGCACATTTTAAAAGTAATTGTATTTTATTATAATTTTATTGTATTTTATTATTGGAAATTGGAGGGAAAGAGTACATTTGAATTTGAACAGTACAATTAAAAACAATTTATATAATCTGGATTTATGGAATTTATTTGGAATTATTATTATACATTTATTTAGTTTTCAAATAGAGCATTTAAAAAAAAGTGTATGTTGTTCACCTCATCGGTTTAATTTTATTTATGCATACTTTCTATCATCTATCTACTAGCCTATTTTTTATTTATTTATTTGTTTTTTTATTAATGTGAATCATCTGTGATTTTGTACTGTAAACCACCTGTGACCAAAAGCACTATAACATCATTATTATTTGTATATTTAATTGAATGATGATATTGAAAATATAAATAATAATAATAACAATTATTATTCCTAAGATATTTGAATGTATTAATATTAATGCATCATTATTAGTATTATTATTAATGTATAACAATTTTAATAATAACAATTTTAATATAATAATAATAATAATAATATTTGTTATCATTTTAATATATTATTAATTTTGTTATTATTATTATTATTATTTGTGTTTAATTAAACAATTACAATACTAATAGTAATTTGAAAGTTATTTAAAACAGTTGTGCTGTTATCAGTCAATTTTATTTGTATGTTTTTTTTATCCAGATCGAACAGTTTTGAAGTCATTGCCTTAGATGGAGTTTGCACGCATGCTCTTCAGTTTTGCACTGCAGCTGAAAGCACAGACTGGCTTCAAGCAATATCAACCAATATCAACGATTTGACCCAGGAGAGCGTAAGTGACATGCATTATCTGCCGCGGCATTAGTGTAAGTGAAACCATGAGACATGTAATGTGGAAGAAAACAATTAGACCCGATGATGTACACTGGACTGGATGCCAGTGAGATTTAATGACCGGTTTCACAATGAAATATGAATATGCAACTGGAATTTGCCTTGTCTTGACATTTTCTTTTATTATTATTATGAAAAATTGTTGATTGATTGATTAATTAATTAATTTATTTAGTTATATATTCTTAAAATAGACTACACTCACATATGTACTTCACAATTTAAAAAGTAAATATTATTATTATTATTATTATTATTATTATTATTATTATTATTATTATAAAAGAGATGTATTAATTTATTAATTTTTACTTACATTTATGATTATTATGATTAACATTTTTGTACACTTGACAGAAAACAGTTATTATTAACCAAATGTATTTATTATTATTTTACTTTAATTTACTCTTTTGTACACTACACGGATGTAGTTTACAATTTAAAACAATTTAAAATAATACTTTTTAGATTATTATTTTAGAACTATAATAATATTGCTGTGTTGGGTTATTATTATATTATATTTTTTATAATAAATATTGTTATTAAACCATTATTATTATTATTATTATTATTATTATTATTATTATTATTATTATTATTATTATTATTATTATTATTATTATTAAACTGGTATAATATGGAATTTATTTCCAGATTATTATTCTATTTTAATTATTTATTTTCTCCTTGTACAATGACCTTGAGCTTGGTAAAGGCGTGTTATAAATAAAACATATTATTATTAAAATGTATTATTAATTTTGATAATTACCTATAACTATAATGAGGTGAGTTAATAAGTCACATTGAAACATATATATAATAAGTCATAAGTTTTAGTGTTTTGGAGGCCGTAATAATGTTTCTAAATCAATCTGTTTGTCAGCAGTGATTGACAGTAACCTGGAGCGCCAGTGAATAGCAGCCAAACTCGTCTTA
>JANHFF010002615.1:0-10000 GCA_024542945.1 allo-octoploid hybrid of Carassius auratus x Cyprinus carpio
TTCTTTACTGCTTTTTTTTTCAGTGTATTATTGTTTGCAATTGTTGCATAGTGTTTCAGTATTTTTATTTATTTCTTTTTACCTTTTTGATGTATTGTTTATGAGTATAAATGCTACAACCAAATTGCCTTCGGGAAAAAGACAAACTGAACTTATATTTAATATAATATCCTATACATATCATATACATTCTATACATCATATATGCTATTTATATATTATTTTCATTATATTATTATTTTATTATTATTATACATATATGTTATTTATTATAATATATCTATTATGTATATAATAAATGTTATTTGTATATAAATATTATTGGGTCAAAGATGTTAAGATGTCAGCATAAAAAGAAATTTACAAAAGTGCATAGTAGGCACATTAAATGTAGTGTCTACTTTTAAGGTTTTAAATAAGTTTTTGGAGAATAAAATGTCAAAATTTAGTTGAAATAATGTTACATGGTCATTCAGTGTAACACAATGTTTATGTAAAAATTCAAACAACATGCTTATTCTGACTTGTACATATATATATATATATATATATATATATATATATATATATATATATATATATATATATATATATAATGGAGCGTATTAAATTTTATTGTGTTTTAAATGAGTAAAAAAACTTACTGACAAATAGGCAAAACCTAGGATAGTGGCAAATTTTAAAAACGTAAAATAACAACTAATTAGTATTTGGGGTTATTAATATGTCATAAATCAGGGGAAAATGTGCGATATTTATTTTTTGTTTAGAAAAACAAAAACAAAATTGCAATTTAATTAAACAGAAAACTTTTTACATTTTTTTTGGGGGGGGGGGGCAGTGGGGACAACAATTTTAAGCGATATTACACTTATTGTTTTTATGCTTAAACCCTTTTTGTCTTTGACCCTATTACAATGTTTTATATAGTGCGCTATAATGTTCTGTTCCCGCAGGTGCAGTCGGCACTGAGGCGTAAGTTTGCGCAGTATCGCGGTCAGCGGAAGCGTCTGGTGACCACTGACTCTCACTGTAACTACCACACCAACTCGTCCTTCACCGAGACCAGCCGGGTCACCATCAGCCTGGAGCACGGCCCGGCCAACACGAGCGACACCGCGCATGCACTCAACAGCCAGAGCAACGGCAAACGCTGCTCCAGCGACGTCCTCGAGTCGACTGAAATATGAGCGTCTGTCTCATCATGCGCACTAATGCCACCAACTCTACTGTCTCTGAATGTTCAAAACGTCCTGTTTTAAAATGTTTTGGAAACTGGCTATGAGAGCGTTAAGGGAACATTCCATTTTATTGTATAGCAAACGTTACGGGAATGTTACTTTTGAATGTTACTTTTGAACATTCTGAAACAACCCAGGTGAGAAGTCTAGGTTATAAAAACGTTGTGTCAATGTTGTTTTGAAATGTTTCTGAAACATTTAAATGTCCAGTTTTTGTGATTACAACATTATTTAAAAGTTGCAAAAACATTTCTTGCAACATTTTACTAACTTTATTTTGACCCAATATATAACAATAGTCAAATGTTTATATTTAAAATTCTAAGAACGTTCAAATGTCCACTTGATAACGTCATTTAAAGGTTACTAAAACGTTACTTACTGCATTCTCACCCAAAATATAACGAATGTTTATTTTTAATATTCTAAGAACATTAAAGGTCCGTATTTGCTGTTGTGATTAGAATGTTATTTAAACGTTACAAAAACGTGTCCTAAATGTTCTACTAACTTTCTTTTGAACTCAAAATTTAACATTATTTACATTTATTAACATTAGATAGAATCTAAGACCATTAAAATGTCCAGTTCTCTTGTCATGATTAGAACATTTTTTAAAGGTTACAAAAATGTTTCGTAGAATGTTCATCAAGTACAAACATCATCATAAGGACATCGCGGGAAAGTCGCTCAACATTATGAGAACTTGTATCAAATATTAATAAAGTTAACAGAACATTCTGTAAACATTACTTGAAAAATGTTGTGTCCTAACATTTATGTAACTTTTAAAAAATGTTGGTGAAAGTTCTGAGAACGTTCTGTTATCTGGGTTGTACTTCTTTAATGTAGCGTATGTTTGTTATGGATTAATACATGTATTAGTGTTTTATTTGTACATTTAAACACATCAGTCTGACCTCTTGCAGACATGCGTGTGCTATCTGCGGGAGGTTTGCGCGTTCAGTTGTGTGCGAGACGGAGCAGAAAGCAGAATATACCGGGACTTTTTGTATGTATAAAGATTTGATGTTGTAAATACGCTGTTGTATAAGCACTTGTGTTTTACACCGAATGTATCTGCTTCACGAGCCCTTTGAGAGGAGATTTTATGTTTCTGTGTTTTTATGATGTCCTGTCACATTTGCTTCTTGTGGTTATGAGAAAACACAAAGAGACAAAACATTCCACTTTGACTTGTTAATATCAGAAAATCACTGTTTGTGTAATGAATGCAGTGAAACTCAAATGGCGTTAGTTACAGTACTACTGTACATACAGAGGAATTTGTGTTCATCTTTTACATATACACTAATACAATCAGTTACAGTAGTTTCTCAAATATTTATTACAGTACTGATAAATAGAACATTATCTTCAATGGTGTGAGAGAATGGATTTCCTCTTGAACTGTCACCAGTCAAACTATTTCAAGTTTTAAGCTACAAACTCGATCATAAAACACAATATTTCCATCTAACGTATTTTGAGCTGCAGCTCGTCACGTTAATGGAGTGTTTCACTAGTTAGCAGTAAACCGGTTACCTCACCTATTTATTATAAATAAACATATAACTTTTTACGTAACGTTCCCATGTGACTCCCATTAGGTTGTTTGAGGAGGAAACCAAATAATAGTTATCTCTAGGTTTTCTTGTAACCAAAAACTAACCTTCCGGAACAGTTTGTTGTGAAAACCTAAAGACAACTTATACAAAACATTTTCTAATGGTAATTTTTAGGTTTTATAAACATGAACTAACCTTTCCGAAACATTGCAGGGAGGTTTTTTGTTCTAACCTAAAGAGAACCTACACTCTCAGAAAAAAAAGGTACAAAAGCTGTCACTGCGGCGGTACCTTTTTAAAAGGTACACTTTTGTACCTTTTAGGTACAAAAATGTACACTTTAGTAACTAATATGTAGCATTAAGGTACCAATATGGACTTTTTAGGTACAAAGGTGTGCCTTTTGAAAAGGTCCCGCCCCAGTGACAGCTTTTGTACCTTTTTTTTTCTGAGAGTGTGTATATAAGCTTATTTTTATGTTACATTATACATTATTTTACCGTGTATTTTTACCCACAGCCTCTGCACCACATTCTCTCTAGGTTTCCAGAGGAAGCTACACGTATCCTTGTAACACAAACAGTCTGTGAAGTTTTCATTTATTTATTTGAAAGGAGGAGACTTGAGTCATGTACAGATGCATTGTTCATGAATGCAGAATGAGTCACTCTTTAGATGAGCTATCCTCAGACTCAACTACAAGACGAACCGCGTTCTTGAACAGGACATCCAAGCTTCTGCTGAAATGTTCTCATTTCTAATCCACCTTGGCCTTTATTATAGCGCACAACAGACACACTTTGAGTCGCCCACGCATTTGACGTTTCAGCATAACCTTTTCAGGATTTTATAACCTGACAGCACTCGTCCATCACGGAGACGTATATTTGACGTCTGCATTACATCTGCAAGACGTATTTTATTGAGTGTTGGCTGCACTACATCTATAGGACGTTTCCTATCAGATGTCAAATGAACGTTTAGAGATGTCTTCAAGATGTTTATGATTTATAATGAATGTAAAACTGACATCTTAAAGACGTCTGTCAGATGTTTGTACACAGCAGATGCTTTCCAGATCTTTAACAGACCTCCTGCAGACGTATAATGTGCTATCTGGGTCGTATTTTATCTTTAACCACTAAATGATCTCATATTGAACTCTATTCTATAGAATTCACGCTGTTTTATTGAGTTCTTTTATTTTCTTGATCATCGGAAAAGGACGAGGTCCCACCGAGATTTGAACTCGGATCGCTGGATTCAAAGTCCAGAGTGCTAACCATTACACCATGGGACCGGCGCGTCACAAGCCCGAAATAACGCTTTTAAAAAACATAATTAACTGAGTTGTGACCATTTACATTCGAATAGACGTCTAAAAACACGTCCGCACTTTATTAAAGAACATAAAGAGACATTACAGCAGCTGTTTCGCCCTATATATTAATCATTCAGAATTAGCATCAAAGTCTAGCTTGCTTTTGTTTTGTTATGTTGTTTTCTCTTCATAAAGTGCTTCAAATAAATACATTATATATGATTAAAATTTAAAGCTACTTGGGTCATGATACAGTAATGGTTAAAATAGGAATATCACGACATTTTGGCATGATCACCATATTAGCATACCATGGTACTGTACAAGATCTGCATTAGAAGAACTGCAATAATTTCGTTTTTAAACAAACTACTGTACAGTTAAATGTTTCCTGAACTTTTGTCAAACCCAAACTCATCTCATTTAAGCTTTAAGCCCGAGAGCTTCATCGCCTTCAGTTGAGCTTATTTTATTCTTCATTGTTTTATACATAAACTGTGAACCCAACAGCTGTGCCTCTAGAGGCCTCAATAATTCATCTCCTCAAACATCTTCGTCTGAGGTGAGATGACATGCTTAAACTGTGTGAACGACTGCGAGGAGATGTTTAATTAAACAAAAGGAGCAAGCTAACTAAAATACGCTCTTATAATTATTTCTACATTTTCTAGGGTTTATATAGAATAGAATAGAATAGAATAGAATAGAATAGAATAGAACATGATAGAACAGAACAGAATAGAACAGAACATAATAGAATAGAATAGAATTGCACAGAATAGAATAGAATAGAACATAATAAAATAGAACAGAACAGAACACTACATAATATAATAGAATAGAACGTAATAGCATAGAATAGCCCACAATAGAACAGAACAGAATAGACCAAAACATAATAGAATAGAATATAACAGAAAAGGATACAAAAGAATAGAACATAATAGAATAGAATAGAACAGAACCTGATAGAACAGAACATAATAAAATAGAACAGAACAGAATAGAACACTACATAATAGAATAGAATAGAACATAATAGCACAGAATAGAACAGAATAGAACAGAACAGAATAGACCAATACATAATAGTATATAATGGAACAGAAAAGAATACAAAAGAATAGCACAGAATAGAACAGAACAGAACAGAACATAATATAACAGAACAGAACAGAACAGAACAGAATAGAATAGAATAGAATAGAATAGAATAGAATGCGGTTGAAGTGCTACTGAAGCAGATTAGTCTTCTCCCGTGGTTGAATCACGTTACTGTTTTCAGCTGCTTTATTTACTCAGTTTTGCTTCTTGTAGGGAAGAGCAGCGGAATCGTCAGTGCATTTGCTGCTTGTGTTCATGTGTTTTTAGGCTTTGTGAGTTCTGTCGAGATGTTTTCTCAGTTCAGTCTTGATTTATTCATGACATCTGTGACGCAGAGCTGGAAGTTCATGAATTACTGAGTTGACATCCAGACATTCCTGCAGCAGGAGAGACTCTCCAGAGTCCAGACTATCCGGGGTCGGTGTGTGTGTGATCTGTGATCACCACTAGATGGAGGTATAAACCAGAGAATCAGCTGATCCACACAGCACCAGTCTTTCAGGACTTGCTCACTTGTTTAGGAGGAACTGCAGATGAAATCAGGATTCATTCAACTCAGTCTGGGAATAATCTGAAGTCCTAAGAGGCCATGGATTATGATTATTTTTCTTGTTTTCTCGTGATCACGGCTCACAATTTTTGCTCACCTGCCCCTTTTCGCCTTGATGCCCAAACTACAGTGCCCGTTTGTCAAGGAAATTAATTTATTTGGTAAATTGTAATTGTAATGTGATTAAACACACTTTTGTGTAGGCCTGCCCAATCTAACTATTAGTAAAATTAATGAACAATAATTTAGCCGTAAATAAAATAATCCACACGATGACCTTTCCCCTGATGATCTTATCCAGGTCGATCCCTCACGTTCAGACACGTTTAGTTTGAGTTCTCAGCTGCGCGGTGCGCTTGTATACTTATATTATTAAATTATTATTATTTTACAAGAAGGACATGAAGAGAGCATGCACAGCTGTGGTTTATATTGCTGTGTGTAGCCTGAGGAAGTAACGTTGGCTGCAGCAAGAGGCGAAGCCATCATTTCATATTTTATTTATTTAATTTTTATTTTAATTTTTGTCTAATTGACATGTTTTATTCGTGTTTATCGGTTTTTATCATGTTTTATCTTATCTTTAATTGGTTAAGAAATACACTGCTGGACAATAACCAATAATTTGTATTCTATAATATTTTTGTCCTTTATTTTATTAATGACATTGGTTTATAAAGGCTATTATGAACACTTTTTTTACGCATTTTTACAATAGAATAAGGAAGTATGAATATATTTTAAAGTTTATATACTAAATGAAATGTCAGCACTGCATTATTCATATAGTTTATTTATTACATGGAGATGACTTGAAAAACACACAAACTATATATTTTGACAATCATTTCTGCTTTATATTCAGCTCAGCTACATTGATAGCCGGATGCTTTTAGGGATTTCCTAGCACGTCATAAGTTACTTCTATGAGTGAGTTTTGGATTTTCTGCGCGAGAGCATCCTCCAGCTTTGAGTATGAATGAAACATACACTGCACATCAGTGTTTCTTTTACAAAACTGCATCACAGCTTTTGCTGCTGTATCAATACAGAAGCATCCATATCGATACGCCTATCAGCAAGTCCTATTTAAAGCCTTGTTCCTTGTGCCCCTTTGATACTTTGAGCACTTGCTCCTCGAAAGGTCTCTGCATGGCACACTATTGCGGTGGTGAAACTGTGATGAGCCACGCATATAGCAAGAATGTAACGATACACAAAATTATCAAATTGATTCAAGCATTTAACATTTATGAGTTAATTAAATGTCAGTAATGAATAATACAGCACAAATTATAGCGATCATGAAGAAGGTCCTGATTCTGTCTCAAACACGTAAGGTGGATCTACAGTATAGAAAACCCCATCAGTTATATTCAGTTCTATACAAGAAAATATTAAGCCGTGATAACGAGAAAACAACTTTCGTTATGTCGAGATCACGAGAAAATATTAAGTCGTGATAACGAGAAAGTAGCTTTTGTTATGTCGAGATCACGAGAAAATATTAAGTCGTGATAACGAGAAAACAACTTTCGTTATGTCGAGATCACGAGAAAATATTAAGTTGTGATAACGAGAAACAACTTTCGTTATGTCGAGATCACGAGAAAATATTAAGTTGTGATAACGAGAAAACAACTTTCGAGATCACAAGAAAATTTGTCGAGATCACAAGAAAATATTAAGTTGTGATAACGAGAAAACAACTTTCGTTATGTCGAGATCACGAGAAAATATTAAGTTGTGATAACGAGAAAACAACTTTCGTTATGTCGTGATCACGAGAAAATATTAAGTTGTGATAACGAGAAAACAACTTTCGTTATGTTGTGATCACGAGTAAATATTAAGTTGTGATAACGAGAAAACAACTTTCGTTATGTGGTGATCACGAGAAAATATTAAGTTGTGATAACGAGAAAACAACTTTAGTTATGTCGAGATCACGAGAAAATATTAAGTCGTGATAACGAGAAAACAACTTTAGTTATGTCGAGATCACGAGAAAATATTAAGTCGTGATAACGAGAAAACAACTTTCGTTATGTCGTGATCATGAGAAAATATTAAGTCGTGATAACGAGAAAACAACTTTAGTTATGTCGAGATCACGAGAAAATATTAAGTCGTGATAACGAGAAAACAACTTTCGTTATGTTGTGATCATGAGAAAATATTAAGTTGTGATAACGAGAAAACAACTTTAGTTATGTCGAGATCACGAGAAAATATTAAGTCGTGATAACGAGAAAACAACTTTAGTTATGTCGAGATCACGAGAAAATATTAAGTCGTGATAACGAGAAAACAACTTTCGTTATGTTGTGATCATGAGAAAATATTAAGTCGTGATAACGAGAAAACAACTTTAGTTATGTCGAGATCACGAGAAAATATTAAGTCGTGATAACGAGAAAACAACTTTCGTTATGTGGTGATCACGAGAAAATATTAAGTTGTGATAACGAGAAAACAACTTTAGTTATGTCGAGATCACGAGAAAATATTAAGTCGTGATAACGAGAAAACAACTTTAGTTATGTCGAGATCACGAGAAAATATTAAGTCGTGATAACGAGAAAACAACTTTCGTTATGTTGTGATCATGAGAAAATATTAAGTCGTGATAACGAGAAAACAACTTTAGTTATGTCGAGATCACGAGAAAATATTAAGTCGTGATAACGAGAAAACAACTTTCGTTATGTTGTGATCATGAGAAAATATTAAGTCGTGATAACGAGAAAACAACTTTAGTTATGTCGAGATCACGAGAAAATATTAAGTCGTGATAACGAGAAAACAACTTTCGTTATGTGGTGATCACGAGAAAATATTAAGTTGTGATAACGAGAAAACAACTTTAGTTATGTCGAGATCACGAGAAAATATTAAGTCGTGATAACGAGAAAACAACTTTAGTTATGTCGAGATCACGAGAAAATATTAAGTCGTGATAACGAGAAAACAACTTTCGTTATGTTGTGATCATGAGAAAATATTAAGTCGTGATAACGAGAAAACAACTTTAGTTATGTCGAGATCACGAGAAAATATTAAGTCGTGATAACGAGAAAACAACTTTCGTTATGTTGTGATCATGAGAAAATATTAAGTCGTGATAACGAGAAAACAACTTTAGTTATGTCGAGATCACGAGAAAATATTAAGTTGTGATAACGAGAAAACAACTTTAGTTATGTTGTGATCATGAGAAAATATTAAGTCGTGATAACGAGAAAACAACTTTAGTTATGTCGAGATCACGAGAAAATATTAAGTTGTGATAACGAGAAAACAACTTTAGTTATGTCGAGATCACGAGAAAATATTAAGCCGTGATAACGAGAAAACAACTTTCGTTAAGTCGAGATCACGAGAAAATATTAAGTCGTGATAACGAGAAAGTAGCTTTTGTTATGTCGAGATCACGAGAAAATATTAAGTCGTGATAACGAGAAAACAACTTTCGTTATGTCGAGATCACGAGAAAATATTAAGTTGTGATAACGAGAAACAACTTTCGTTATGTCGAGATCACGAGAAAATATTAAGTTGTGATAACGAGAAAACAACTTTCGTTATGTCGAGATCACGAGAAAATATTAAGTTGTGATAACGAGAAACAACTTTCGTTATGTCGAGATCACGAGAAAATATTAAGTTGTGATAACGAGAAAACAACTTTCGAGATCACAAGAAAATTTGTCGAGATCACAAGAAAATATTAAGTTGTGATAACGAGAAAACAACTTTCGTTATGTCGAGATCACGAGAAAATATTAAGTTGTGATAACGAGAAAACAACTTTCGTTATGTCGTGATCACGAGAAAATATTAAGTTGTGATAACGAGAAAACAACTTTCGTTATGTCGAGATCACAAGAAAATATTAAGTTGTGATAATGAGAAAACAACTTTCGTTATGTTGTGATCACGAGTAAATATTAAGTTGTGATAACGAGAAAACAACTTTCGTTATGTGGTGATCACGAGAAAATATTAAGTTGTGATAACGAGAAAACAACTTTAGTTATGTCGAGATCACGAGAAAATATTAAGTCGAGATAACGAGAAAACAACTTTAGTTATGTCGAGATCACGAGAAAATATTAAGTCGTGATAACGAGAAAACAACTTTCGTTATGTTGTGATCATGAGAAAATATTAAGTCGTGATAACGAGAAAACAACTTTAGTTATGTCGAGATCAC
>JANHFF010002615.1:15000-25000 GCA_024542945.1 allo-octoploid hybrid of Carassius auratus x Cyprinus carpio
TTAGAGTATCATGTTATTAGATTAGAAATATGTTTATTTAACTCTCTCATGCATTATTTGCACATTTCAACGATGCAGATGCTTGGGTTTAATTTCATTTGAGGTTTGAGTTTATTATTTAAGATATTATTTAAATGAGTGACCTGATTAATTTCCACAGGATGTTGTGCACATGACAGGTCAAAGGTCAGTGGATCATCAGATATCTCAGTTGTGATCAGAACACAGATCACATCATTGTTTACATTTATGCATTTGGAAGATGCATTCATATAAAACCAACACAAAAATTACATTGAGTATTTAAGTTATGTAAATTGTTTATTTGTTCTTGCATTAATTAATTTATGCATTTATTTGTTTCTTGCATTTTTTTATTGAAATGCAATAGCTACAGGAATGCCTGAGAGGGAAAAAACAAACAAACAGTTTCTCTGTATAAAAACAGCTTGCATTTGAATTAAAGGCTTGTTTGAAACTGTCCAGGTCACAAAATAGAAAGAATACTATATATAAGTAAGAAATGGGGCATCTTTTTTTCATTGTGACATTATTAGGTCAATCTTATCCTTATATTAACTGGACTGTATAAAGAAAATCCAATATATTGATTGATCAATTGATTTATTTTAAATGTCTGCTGCAGTGTTATTTTAGTATCATTGAGATACAATTATATTTTTTATGAATATTTTGAATCCATTTTTATA
This sequence comes from allo-octoploid hybrid of Carassius auratus x Cyprinus carpio, assembly GCA_024542945.1. Lineage (NCBI taxonomy): Eukaryota > Metazoa > Chordata > Actinopteri > Cypriniformes > allo-octoploid hybrid of Carassius auratus x Cyprinus carpio. The sequence goes on from JANHFF010002615.1 coordinate 15,711, forward strand.
CTAAAGTTTTAGTAATTTTGTTGTGTGTTTTTGTTTGTATTAATTTTTATACTTCCATTTCAGTTTTAACTGTAGTTCTTTTATATTTAACTGTTTCTTTTATATTTTCACTATATATTCTGTGTTTTGTATACATAAAAACAATAAAAAAAAAAAATGCTTTGTCAAATTAGCATTACTTTCTTATCTTTTGTGACCTGGACCTGGTTTTCATGCAATAAAGCCTCTACTAAAATATAATACTATCATTGTTTAATTTAGTATGGTTCAAAAAATGCCCCTAATTTGCTCAGTGCAAACACAAAACTTAAGCGTTTCAGATTCTGCCAGTTCAGCACTTTCCCAACAGCAGCATTAGCGAGAGTCTTTGGCAAACAAGCATCCGGTTGACTGCAGGGTTAATCTGCGTCTGGAGTTACATAAGAGCCGCTTCAACACACACAATCACGCAAAAACAGCAGCCGGGTCGAAGTCTGAAGACTGTGACGAGGCCTTGTGACACAAATAACCCGAGCGGTCAAACATTGACTCTGATTTAGAGTCAGGGGAAACAGAAAAACCCCTCACTGTCCTCGCAACCACATGTATTAATAGACCGTGTCCTGTCGCATCATAAAAATAAAACACTTAGAATACAACATGCTAATAAAACATATTAGGGTAGGTTAAAATTAATTCAAATATAACATTAAAAAGCAGCGAGAAGGAGACTTTAAGGAAACTTTCTTTGAACATCCTAATTACATTAGAAAACTGGACATTTTAACTTTCTTAGAATATTCAAAATAAACGTTCAAATAACGTTATATTTTGGATGAAAACAAAGTTAGTAGAATGTTGTAAGAAACGTTTTTAAATAACATTTTAATTACATTAGAAAGGGGATGTTTTAGCATTTTTAGTGTATTAAAATACATGTTCAAATAGCTTCATATTTTAAGTGAAATTAAAGTTATTAGAAGTTTGTAAGAAACGTTTCAGTAACTTTTAAATAACATTTCTAATTACATTTTCACATTGCATTTTAATGTTGCAAGAACCTTGTTTTTGTAACCTTTAAACAACATTCTAATCAATGTTGGGGAAAGTTACGTTTAAAAATAATGCATTACAAAATTGTGTTACTCCCCAAAAAAGTAACTAAGTAACGCAATTAGTTACTTTTTTAGGGAGTAATGCAATTTTGTAATGCATTATTTTTTAAATGTAACAAAGTAACGCAATTAGTTACTTTTTTAGGGAGTAATGCAATTTTGTAATGCATTATTTTTAAATGTAATAACGCAAAAGTAACTGAGTAATGCAATTAGTTACTTTTTTAGGAAGTAATGCAATTTTGTAATGCATTATTTTTAAATGTAATAAAGTAGCGCAATATGTTACTTTTTAAGGGAGTAACGCAATTTTGTAATGCATTATTTTTAAATGAAGTAACGCAAAAGTAACTGAGTAACACAGTTAGTTACTTTTTTAGGGAGTAATGCAATTTTGTAATGCATTATTTTTAAATGTAACAAAGTAACGCAATTAGTTAAATTTTTAGGGAGTAACGCAATTTTGTAATGCATTATTTTTTAATTTAACAAAAGTAACACAATTAGTTACTTTTTTAGGGAGTAACGCAATTTTGTAATGCATTATTTTTTAATTTAACAAAAGTAACACAATTAGTTACTTTTTTAGGGAGTAACGCAATTTTGTAATGCATTATTTTTAAATGTAACAAAGTAACGCAATTAGTTACTTTTTTAGGGAGTAACGCAATTTTGTAATGCATTATTTTTAAATGTAACAAAGTAACGCAATTAGTTACTTTTTTAGGGAGTAATGCAATTTTGTAATGCATTATTTTTAAATGTAACTAAGTAATGCAAAAGTAACTGAGTAACGCAATTAGTAACTTTTTTAGCAAGTAACACAATTTTGTAATGCTTTTTTTTGGTAAATGTAACTAAGTAATGCAATTAGTTACTTTTTTAGGGAGTAACGCAATTTTGTAATGCATTATTTTTAAATGTTACTATGTAACGCAAAAGTAACTGAGTAACACAATTAGTTACTTTTTTAGGGAGTAACAAATTTTTTTTAATGCATTATTTTTAAATGTAACTAAGTAATGCAAAAGTAACTAAGTAACGCAATTGAACTTTTGTTTTAAAATATTCAAAGAACATTAAAATGTCCAGGTTTTTTGATCATAATTAGAAGGTTACTGAAACATTTCTAAAAACATAACTAATTGCGTTACTTAGTTATTTTTATGGAAAGTAATGTGTTATGTTACTTTTGTGTTACTTTTTCTCATCTGAGCAAGGCTTGATTGTTTGTTTGTGTTACTGTACTAGTTACTTGAAAAAAGTAATCTGATTACGCAACTCGTGTTACTTGTAATGCATTAACCTCAAATTACATTAGAAAACTTGACATTTTAATGTTCTTGGAATATAAAAATATTAATACTAATAACGTTATATTTTGGGTGAAAATAAAGTTAATAGAATGTTGTAAGAAATGTTTCAGTAAGCTTTAAATAACATTCTAATTATGATAAAAAGCTGGACATTTTTAAGTTTTTTGAATATTTAAAACAAAAGTTCAAATGTTATGTTTTGTTTGAAAATAAATTTAGTAAAATGTGGTTGAGAAACGTTTTAGTAACCTTTAAATAATGTTCTAATTACATTAGAAAGTCACTGATAATCTAATTATCCCTGACAAGCATCATGCACAGCAGTTTGTACATTTTTAGCAGTGAATCTTTCTGAAGTTACGGCCATTCCTTTAACCCTGTCTGCAGGTTTATATTATGTTTATATGTCTCTCAGTCTCTGTCATCTTTTAGATAAGTGTCTCTGCGTTCTGCCTTTTTGGGCCTGTTTTACCATGCCATTTTTCCAGGGCAGTGTCTTTGGTGTTTGGCGAAGGAGTCCTGTTATTTTCTAAGTTTAGCTCTGGCAGAGGCGACTGATTCTTTAGTCCTGACGATTCGGCTCTTTAATGTTTTTTCTTGAGCACAAGTCAATATAAAACAATAGAGAGACATAAAATCCCCCTCCACGGGCCCCAGAAAACACAGACAGCCGACCGTCCTGACACATGAAACTGTTTGGGAAGAAAAAGTGTTTTTGTTTTTTCTTCTTTTTACGCAGACTCAGACTTGTGGTCCATTGACTCACGGAAGGGATTTTTGAAAGATATTAATACTTTTATGCATCAAGAACACATTAAAGTGCTAAAAAGTGACAGTGAAGGCATTTATAATGTTACAGTAGATTTCTATTTCAAATAAATGCTGTTCTTTTGACATTTCTATTCATCTGTGAATCCTGAAAAATAAAATGTGTCACAGTTTCCACAAAAATATTGTGCAGCACAACTGTTTTCAACATTGATAATAATCAGAAATGTTTCTTGAGCAGCAGATCATCATATTAGAATGATTTCTGAAGATCATGTGACACTGAAGACTGGAGTAATGATGCTGAAAATTCAGCTTTGATGAAAGCTGGACAAACCCCAAGCAGCAAAATACAGTTTATTTGAGCCTCATTTGACTTCAAGAAGCACCATTTCTAAAAGCCTTGTTGTCAGGTTTTATTGTTTAAGGGAAGTATGTGGGTTTGGCAGACACTCGTGGAGATTTCAGGAAACAGAGCTGTTCTTGAACGGTTGATGACTGAATGTGCTTTACAAAAGACTCTGGATTTGTGTTTGACATGATGATTGTGCTTCAGGTGTTTTTAACTCTATAAAGCTATATCTGATTGAATTTCTAAGGCTCTAGTCTATATGATCAAACGTTTGCTGTTGCACACAATCTCCTGCACGTCTTCTGTCTGAGTGTTTTATTCAGTCAGAGCTCTTTTAGTGTAACTTTTAGTGTCAGATCTTGAGTGATTGTGATCAAGTAAAGGTCAGAATAACTGCAGTAATATCTCCAGATGAACTCTTACTGGACTGAAGCAGCTCAGCTTTACTTGATTCTCCATCAATCATGTTTTAGAGTCTCAAATCTGATCATCAGGATCTTTTGAGGAGCGTTTGTTTCCAGAAGCTTTACTTTCACTGTTCCTCAGCGGAGGAATGATCTTCACAAGCCTCCAGAACATCTCACATCTTCTGAGGAGCCTTTATTTCTTCATCTCTCAATCACTGCATTATACGTTTGGATCATTTACATCTCATCTTATTACTGGAGATACAGAGCCATGACTCATATTTCGATCAGTTTATGTCAGTATCTGCTCTACTGTTATAAAGATCTCACTGATTTACATCACAAGCAGCAGAATATCATCATAGAAATATCAGCATCTGCAGCAAATTCATATTTTTAGCTCAGTTTGAGTCTCTGAATAAAATCGAGATGTTTTTCCTTCACATTCTCACTCTATCAGACTATATGTGACCCAGGACCACAAAACCAGTCTTAAGTGTCAATTTTTCGAAAATAAAAAATCTCTTCACTGATGTGTGGTTTGTTAGGAGGACAATATTTGTCTGAGATGCAACTATTTGAAAATCTGGAATCTGAGGGTGAAAAAAAATCTAAATATTGAGAAAATCATCTTTAAAGTTGTTCAAATGAAGTTCTTAGCAATGCATATTACTAATCAAAAATTAAGTTTTATATATTTACAGTAGGGAACTTACAAAATATTTTCATGGAACATGATCTTTACTTAATATCCTAATGATTTTTAGCATAAAAGAAAAATTGATAATACATACAAATATCCCCCAGCGACTTGGTTTTGTGCTCCAGGGATACATATGAGTCATAAAGACTTGATGGATTAAATACGAATCTCAACAGAAAGGAATAAAGCATTTGATCTCGTCTTCTGCTCTCCATGCGTCCTCTGTCTTTAGATAGATTGAAGCTAATCGTCTAAATATTTCGGAATGCCATTGAATTTGACCAAAGTGGAAGCTGCTTGTGTCTTATTGGATGTGACCTCTGAACTCTGACTGTTTGTCATACACATTAATAATATAATTGTTTTATTATTTGTCGTAAATCGAGCCGGTTTCGCTTCCACGTGTAATTTGCATCTCGCTAAAGACTGTCGTCTCTGAACGATGAGCGCAAAGACAGACAGATAATGACGCTGCAACCCCCGACCACGACGACTGCGGCTCCTCTTGATTATAAATGAACATGACCGGTCAGGCTGTGCTGCTGTTGACCTGTTTATGAAGGAAGAAGAGCGAGGAAGGTACATCACATACTCGCTCGCGCGGTCAGGAGCGTGAACATCTGAAGATGCCAGTGTTCTGCAGGAGATCACGCGCCACATTAGAATACGAGTCCAGAAAACACTCACACATACATGTAAACAGAATTAGCACAGGCATGGTCTGCTTTTTCTGAGACAATAAATGAAATTAACGATGCACTTCCTGAGCGAGAACATTTGTCTCTAATTTGTGCGCCGTAAAGAATGAAAAGTCCAACCAAAAATGCATTTTTTCAGGTTGATGTGAACTATTCCTTTAAGAGCATCTCAGATGCGTGAGATAACACAAGCATGCATGAGCTGTTTTAACTTTCATACATGATACGTACAATAACGTGGCTGATGAATCGTGCAATATAGCCACACAATGCAATCTCTTAACATTTCCTATATTAGTTGATATAACGTCTGTAGTGCCCGGATGAAGAATGTGCTTTACTGCACGCATACCTCCAAATCTGATCGGACAGATCCCAACATTAGGGTGGTTTCTCCCGCGGAAAGTTTGTTTTTGTTCATTCTGAACTCATTTTTTCATATATTCTCAATGGGAAGCTGTGAATAAATAAATGAAGTCATACTCTCGAGGCATGTTTTGGCTTTTCTCCAACACTGCTAATTAGTGCTTACACTGAAAACAATCGTTTCGGATTTAAAACTCAGAAAATCACTGATGAATTTTACAAATAAAGTAGTGTTTCTTTTCAAATGTACTCTAATAATCTTTGTTTTAGTTACAGCTGTTTAAATTTTAGTTGTGTTTTAGTTATTCTGTCGGATGTTTTTGGGGTAACACTTTATTTTAAGGTGTCCTTGTTACACGTTACATGTACTTACTATTATAATTACATTTAATTATGCATAATTACATGCAAGTAACCTCAAGCCAAACCCAAGTCCTAAACTTTACTATATAATAAGTACATGTAGTTAATTAATATTACTCAGTACTTATATGTATAATTACACTGTAACAAGGACACCTTCAAATAAAGCGTAACCTGATTTGTGATTGTTACTGTCTTTTAATTAAGTTCTAGTTTATTTAGTTTGTGTTAGTACTTAAACTAAATGAAAAATGAAAAATGTTGCCAATAATGTGGCCAGGTTTTATACACACACACACACACACACACACACACAATATTTTAAATCATTTCTGTGTTTAAATGTTTGTATTTTGTTTTCTTTTTAATTTCAATTAAAGTTTAGTCATTTTGTTGGATGCTTTTGTCATCATCATCATCATCATGTTTTAAATATGTCTGTTTTATTAAGTTGTAGTCTGTTTACTTCACGTTATTTCAGTACTTAAACTACAGTACATAAAAATTTGTAATGTTTCCTCGTTTCAAGTTTTTTATATTTTGTTAGTTACTTTCAGTATTTTAAATGCTTAATATTTTTACATTTTTGTATTTTCTGTTTTAATTTTGTTGTGTTTTTGTAATTTGTATTAGTTTATGTATATGTCCATATGTGTTTTATTCATTTTTATTTCAGTTTTAGTTTAATTGTTGTCACGTTAAACTCAATTAAGAAAAAAAATGGAATTTTTATATTAAAACAATGTTTATTATATATTTATACTGCATAATCAATATATATTTATTATATTATGTATACAATATGTTTTATATAATTATATAAAATTTATATTATATATTTTTTGTATTGTTATAATTTTATTTATATATATATATATATATATATATATATATATATATATATATATATATATATATATATAAAACTTTCCTTTTATAGACAAAAGCAGTTTTTAACATGTTATTGTGTCATATAGGTTTGAAATCAACATGAGAGTGAATAAATGATGACAGTTTTCATTTATAAAATATTAAAGATTGTATTTCAAGTGCTTAAAATGTTTATTTTTTTTTTATGATTCTACTTTTAGTTACAGAAAATAACTCCAAGCTCCAAGTCATGCAGTGAAACCTCCAGCGGTGACGTTCGCAGAAAATCTAGTTCCTTCGTATCCCAGTTCAGCGTTTTCATCAAAGCTCTTCTCTTCTCTTCTCACTCCCACACTGTGTTTGTTTTTCCAGCTGGATGCAGGAGTAGGATCCCAGTAAAGGGCCGGAGCGCACAGATCTCCTCCTGTGTAGCCGGAGCGATGAGAGCTGATCTCAGAGTGCTTCGATGACTGTCAGACACAGAAAGCTCTTGAAATGCCTCTATGTGCACAAACACGTCTCTCCGATCGCACTTGCCCTTTGACCCGGGAAGCACTGGCAGCCCCTCGGATCCCCTCCAGCCCTCCCCCCCGATCCTGATCCGCCTCGCAGACACAAAGCTGACGAGATGTCCTAGATTCAACACGCACGGGAAACATTGAGAAAACATTATATAAGCTTGCTCATCCATGCACACTCACGCTGACAAGTGAAAGCGCACCACACACGCTCAAGCGTTCATATATGACCTTTTGTGCTTGACACGAGGGTGAGTGACTGATGGCTAAATTTTAATTTTTAGGTGAACTGTTGCTTTAAATGTTGAATTTAGTGTTGTTTATGGTGGAAGGTTGTGAGGCTTTCTGGGTGAGTTCTAAAAATAACAGAATTGGAATAAATAGGTTTTTTTTTTTTTGTCTCTTCTGCTCACCAAAGGTGGATTTATTTGATTAAAAATACAAAACAATTGTGAAAAATTGTGAAATTTTATTACAATTTAAAACAGCTGTTTTCTGTGTGAATATCTGTTAAACTGTAATTTATTTCTGTGATGCGCAGCTGTATTTTCAGCATCATTACTCCAGTCTTCAGTGTCACATGATCTTCAGAAATCATTCTAATATGATGATTTATATTTTTGTGGAAACCATTAAAAGGTTTAGGGTTATCAAGGATGCATTAAATTGCTCAAAAGTGACAGTAAAGATATTTATAATGCAACAAAAGATTTCTATTTCAAATAAATGCTGTTCTGTTGAACTTTCTGTTCATCTGTGAATCCTGAAAAATAAAATGCATCACGTGATCATGTGACACTGAAGACTGGAGTAATGATGCTGAAAATACAGCTGCACATCACAGAAATAAATTACAGTTTAACAGAGATTCACATAGAAAACTGTTATTTTAAATGAGAATAATATTTCACATTTTTACTGCATAAATCAAATAAATGCAGCCTTGTTGAGGAGAAGGGACTCTTTCATAAACATTACAAAAATCAGTAATATAAATCAGTTCAGGAACAGTTCTGTCCTCAAACTATAGCAAAATAAACACACACACATACAATTAATGTATAGATGTTTCAACAGCAGAGTCAAAGGCCCTCAAACACACCCTAAACACAGGATGTGGCCAACATTGTTTAGAGCACGTTCCAGGCGAAACAGACAAAAGAAACGCTGAGGAAAACGAGGCCAGTGACGCTTCAGGCGGCGGAACATAAAGACGAGGTCGGAAGTTTAACCCTAGCCCCTCGATTCGGGTTTCACCCTGAAACCACGTGCTGATGGGACTATTGAATTGTAACACACACACACACACACACACACACACACACACACACACACACACACACACACACAAAGATTCCAGACTGCGTGGTCACAGCGTTATTTTCCAGCTTTCACGTGATCTGCTGTATACATTACACACGAGGATATATGAGACTGAACCAGACACAGTGTACTCACAGCACATACAGGACTACTCCAGGAATTCACAACATAATTAGGGACTAATCCTATAGGATCCTGAAGGGAATTTCCCAAAGAATCAAACAGGATCCCGCTGGAAATTCCTACAGTATTCCTAAAGGCTGCAGCTAAATAAAAGTACAAAGATTTGATTTGTTTTGCATGTTTATACCATGCAACTGGTATATATTATATAAATATAATGCATTGATGTACCACTGTATTTATATTATTTACAAAAAACAAAAAAACATCAGTTTGCATTATAGGCAATAATAATAATAATATACATAATAGTTATATATTCATTGATTGAAAAGAAAATCTCGACAAATTGTCAAATTAATTACAATAAAATTCTACATATTTTTGAC
>JANHFF010002615.1:30000-120232 GCA_024542945.1 allo-octoploid hybrid of Carassius auratus x Cyprinus carpio
AGTAAGCAAACCGCTATATTAACTGCATTAACTTACATTAACTACATTAACATTAGTATGTTATATTTTAGCAATAAAATTCTAAATTAAACATTGAACAAGAGTAAAGTTTTCGAGAGACTAAACTTCTGAAAAACTACAAAGCAGATTTTTTTTGGTAATTTTTTGCTATTTATTGTAATTAAGCAAACTGCTACATTAATGTTTTTTTTTTGTCTTATGTATTTTAGCAGCGGAAGTCTAAACCTGCAGTTGATAAACACTGAACAAGTTAATTGTGTTCAAGAGAGGCCAGACTACTGAAAAACTACAAAACTGCAGGTTGGTTTCATTGCTAAAACAGATCAGACTAAAAACAAAGTTCATGTAGCTGTTTGCTTAACAATAGCATAAAACTACAACAAAAGAGCTTGTTTTGTAGTTTTTCAGTAGTTTAGCCTTTCTTGATGTTTTACACTAGTTCAGGGTTTAGAAACTGCAGTTTCGTTTTTTAATTACTAAAATACAACCGACTAAAATGGAAGTTCACTTAATTACAAAAAACTACAAAAAATCAGTTTTTGTAGTTTTTTTAGTAGTTTAGCCTCTCTTGAACATGTTTTACATTTGTTTAGGGTTTAGAAACTGCGGTTTCGTTTTTCATTGCTAAAATACAACTGACTAAAATGGAAGTTCACTTAATTACAAAAAACTACAAAAAAAAAAAAAAATCTGTTTTTGTAGTTTTTCAGTAGTTTGGCCTCTCCTGAACACAATTTACTTGTTCAGTGTTTATCAGCTGCAGGTTTAGACTTCCACTGCTAAAACACATTAGACGAAAAAAAATAAAAATAATAATAATGTAGCAGTTTGCTTAATTACAATAAATAGCAAAAAATTACAAAAAAAAAATCTGTTTTGTAGTTTTTCAGTAGTTTAGCCTTTCTTGAACATGTTTTACATTTGGTCAGGGTTTAGAAACTGCAGTTTAGTTTTTCATTGCTAAAACAGATTAGACTAAAAACAAAGTTCATGTAGCTTTTTGTTTAACAATAACATAAAACTACAACAAAAGAGCTTGTTTTGTAGTTTTTCAGTAGTTTAGTCTCTCTTGAACACTTCAGTGTTTATTAACAGTACTTTAGAGTTTTGTTGCTAAAATAGAACAAAGTAGTTTTTCAGTAGTTTAGAAACTTGAATGCAATTCACACTTGTTCAGTGTTTATCAACTACAATTTAGCTGTTTGTTAGTAAAATACAACAGACTACAAAGAGGTTCATGTAGCGTTTGCTTATAACAATAACAAAAATAACAAAAAATCTGGATTTGTAGTTTTTCAGTACTTTATTTGCAATTTGCACTTTTAGTTCAGCATTTATCAACAACAGTTCAGATTTTCATTGCTAAAATACAAAACTTAAAATCTAGCTATTTGCTTAAATACAACAGAATAATTAAAAAAAATGGTTTTGTAGTTTTTCCAGTAGTTTAGAATTTCTTGAATAAATTGTTCAGTGTTTATCAACTACAGTTTACAGTTTTGTTTTTGTAGTTTTTCAGTAGTTTAGTCTCTCTTGAACACTTGTTCACTGTTTAGCAACTGCAGTTTAGACTTTCAGTGCTAAAATACAACAGACGAAAAAAGTTCATGTAGCGGTTAGCTTAATTACAATAAATAATAAACTACAAAAAATATGGTTTTGTAGTTTTCCAGTGGCTAAGTCTATCTTGAACAGTTTACTCTTGTTCGGTGTTTAAATTAGACTTTTATTGCTAAATTACAACAGACTAAAGGAAAGTACATGAAACAGTTAATCACTATAAAAATACAGCTGGTTTCTAAACCCTGACCAAATGTAAAACATGTTCAAGAGAGACTAAACTACTGAAAAACTACAAAAACAGATTTTTTTTTGTAGTTTTTATGTAATTAAGTGAACTTCCATTTTAGCAATGAAAAACTAAACTGCAGTTTCTAAACCCTGAACAAGTGTAAAACATGTTCAAGAGAGACTAAACTACTGAAAAACTACAAAAACAGATTTTTTTGTAGTTTTTATGTAATTAAGTGAACTTCCATTTTAGTCGGTTGTATTTTAGCAATGAAAAATGAAATTGCTGTTTCTAAACCCTGAACAAGTGTAAAACATGTTCAAGAGAGACTAAACTACTGAAAAACTACAAAAACAGATTTTTTTTGTAGTTTTTATGTAATTAAGTGAACTTCCATTTTAGTCGGTTGTATTTTAGCAATGAAAAACGAAACTGTTGTTTCTAAACCCTGAACAAGTGTAAAACATGTTCAAGAGAGACTAAACTACTGAAAAACTACAAAACAAGCTCTTTTGTTGTAGTTTTATGTTATTGTTAAGCAAACAGCTACATGAACTTTGTTTTTAGTCTGATCTGTTTTAGCAATGACTGTTTCTAAACTCTGAACAAATCTAAAACGTGTTCAAGAGAGGCTAAACTACAAAAAAAACTACAAAAACAGATTTTTTTTGTTGTAGTTGTTTTTGCTCCGGGTGTGTGTTCACTGCTGTGTGTGTTTACTTTGGTTGGGTTAAATGCAGAGCACATATTCTGAGTATGGGTCACCATACTTGGCTGTATGTCGCGTCACTTTAATTAAGTGATCTTCAATTTTAGTCAGTTGTATTTTAGCAATGAAAAACGAAACTGCAGTTTCTAAACCCTGAACAAATGTAAAACATGTTCAAGAACGGCTAAACTACTGAAAAACTACAAAACTGTGTTTTTTGTCGTTATTTATTGTTGTTACGGTAGGTTCATGTAGTGGTTTGCTCCTTTTTAGTTAGTTGTTTGTTTAACAAGAAATCACCCTTAGCAACAAACAAACAAACAAACAAACAAACCACATTAGACTGCAATTGTTCCGTGCAGAACGAGTAAATTGCATTCATGAGATGCTGAGCGGCTTCTGAAGCAGGTTTTCCGCATGCACGTGTGCGCTCCGGCTCTGAACAGACCACCCAGACACCATGAGTTCTCCATGTGACGCTGCTCAGCGAGATAAAGCTGTTTAGCGACGAGTTTAGCATTCCCACACTAATTACCCCGTGATTGCGTGGAGCTCTAGCAGCGAGGGTCCTGCAGTAGGTGCGTTCCCGGAGGAGTGTAATAGTTCCCACATGGGCCGCTCCGCGCGGGACGCTGCTCTTGTGTTACCGCGGACTTACAGGAAGTCCTGCTTTAATAGTTTGGGTGATTAGTTGTTTCCAGGGGCGATGAGTGCCTGGCTATTAATGCACTTTAATGTTTATTAGTTGGACATTTGCTTGATGGAATGGTTGTTGGTGTAGTGAGATTTTATTTTGTTAATTGCTCGTAGTTAGTGTTAGTGCTTTGATCAAACCTTATTTAAGTTCAGTGTGCACAGTTGATTCGTCAAAAAAGACCATACATGGAAAAACATTGTGCATTACAGGGCCTGAATTTCATTTTGGAAAGTAGGGGGTGGATTACCATTTAGGTGGCTACTATGTAGGGGATGTTTTTTTTTTTATTCGAGGAGAGTTAGGGGATTTTTTTTTAGACTATATATAACATGCACACACACACACACACACACACACACACACACACACACACACACACACACACACACATATTTATCAGAAATTATGAAAACAAACCATTTATCTTCGTTACTTAGAAACGATATGGTGATTAAAACTGGCAAGATTTTAAAGCTGAGAAAGAATTTTGTACTTCGAATAATCGATATTGGTTCAGATCGATTAATCAATGTGAGTCACGACTTTTCTTTACAGAAAGTATATGAATATTAGAAGTCAAGAGAGATCATGTGATGCCCGTTTGCTGCCGTCGTTATTCTTAACTTATAATTATAATTTGCCCTTCCTTGCTTCATTTAATCAGACGTTAGCATGCGTCTAGACAAGTGCGTTTCGCCACTGCGCAGGAATGTTCAATGTGAAAGTGATTATGTGAGTTATGATGGGAAACTCCCGCCAACGCTGCGTTTATGAGAGGCGGGGCTCCCCGAGCTGTCAATCAGCCAAAGACACGCCCCTCCTCCGCAGGGACCGAAAGCAATAATATTAGATATTTTACAGGCCAGAAGTTTAAATACCAGATTGCGTGCGTGTTAAGTGCAGTGGGAATCATAAATGGGAAGATTATACGTGCTTTTCTTATGCAAGTGAACTCGGAGCAGGACTGAAGAGGAATTTTGTGCTTCCAGCAGAGGAAGTCTGGCTCTCTCTCTCTCTCTCTCTCTCTCTCTCTCTCGTTCGCTCGCGCTGTGGTTGTCGGAGGGAGAGGGTGGGGCTGCCGCGCTCCTATTGGCTGTGTAACACAAGCCCCAAGCTTCTGATTGGTCGCCGGGTAACAAGCCCCCATGTTTGCGGTGCGGGCGTTGCTCCCCCGACAGGAAGCTGCTGATGTGGTGGAATCTACAGGATGTTTCAAAGGGAACATGAGGGTGACGGGATACAGCATGTCTGACCCCATTCACGAATTCCTCTCGCTGCTTTTCCTCTTTCTTTCCATCTGTTTCTCTGCGTTCATATTTTGTTTCCCCTAGAGACACGGTTTGGGGCTTTAAAAAATAATTACCATGGTAATGATAGTTTGCGGATTACCACAATCGTGGTGAGCCTCCAAAATACCATATTTATTACAGTTAGTGTTTCTGCTGTAAAATTTGAGATCTGCTTTGAGCAGTGTAAGAAACTTTAAAAACATTTGTCACTTTCTTTCTTTTTTTTTTCTCCTTGTAGAAGAATTAGATTTATTTCAAATAAATAAATAAATAATAAAAAAATACATATTTTTGGCATATTCAATTCTATTTTTTGTAGAATTATTTTATTTATTTTAAATAAATAATTAAATCGAATACATTTTGTTTAATTAAATTAATAAATAAATATTTTGCCAACTTAATTTTTATGACTGAAAAAAATATTTATTTGTAGAATAATTAGATTTATTTCAAATAAATAAATAAATAATAAAAAATACATATTTTTGACATATTCAATTCTATTTTTTGTAGAATTATTTTATTTATTTTAAATAAATAATTAAAATAAATAAATTTTGTTTAGTTAAATTAATAAATAAATATTTTGCCAACTTCATTTTTATGACTGAAAAAAATATTTATTTGTAGAATAATTAAATTTATTTCAAATAAATAAATAAATAAAAATTAATTTTTTTAGCATTTTCGTTTTTGAATGACAATTTTTTTTGTAGAATTATTTTATTTCAAATAAACAATTAAAATAAATACAATTTATTAAATTAATTAAATAAATAAATATTTTGCCAATTTAATTTTTGACGACCGAAAAAAAAAAACAAATATTTGTGGAATTATTTTATTTCAAATAAATAAATAATTTAAATACATTTTATTTTGTCAGAAAAAATGACAGAAAAAATATTTATTTATTTGTAGAATTATTTTATTTATTTAAAAAAAAATCAATAAATTTTTACATTAAAAAAAATAATTTAACTAAATATAAATTTAAATAAGTACATTTTGAATGATTTTATTAAGTTAAAAATATACATGTAAATAACTGAAATACTGTAACAAATAAGTAAAATTAATAGATTAAATAAATACATTAATTAATACATTAAACAAAATTAAAGATTAAATAAATTATTTAAATGTCATTGATCTGTATCAGTGGATCAGTTTAGTATTATGGTTTCTGAGTGGTTTTACCATGGTGTTCTTTGAAGACACTTACAGTATCATGATATGAATGAATATGGAAAACATGTAGTATCTTGGTAAGTATCGAAGTATTTTAGTACCAGCACAAGGAAGTGTTCATGTTTACTGCATAGTAGATTCTTATCAGTGCAAATCATTTCAAAGCTCCTGTTGTCTTAAAAATGAAAGCAAACATACAGGAAGAAATAATGATGTGACCTTTACCCCAAATATGACAACACACCCACACACATTCACATTACAGCGTGACGAAAGGCTCTTCAGAGACCATTTTAACATGTATTTATTTCTCTTTAGAATTTTAGCCAAGGTGTCCTACACCAAAACACCCTTGGTTTAGTTTTTATGACCGTTTTCCACCCTCTCTCTGACCCGTGCAATACTGGGCTTGTTTTCCACTAACAGCCTTAATAATTGATTTTACAAGCAAAAGTGCATGAGGTTTATTTACAGAGGATATTATCTTGAAGTTAAGAATTTTCTGTTCCATTAGTAAATAGTGTTTTTTTTTTTTTTTTTTTTTTAAGAATAAACCTGGAATAACAAAAATATAAAATTAAATAAATTATTAAATTGCTATTATTTTTTATGTAGTTGCTTCCTTAACATTTTTTTTAATAATAATAAATAAAAAATCAGTTAATCAAATAAATATAAAACAACAGAAATATTTACCAATTGGATAGGAAAAATGAACAGAATTGAAGTAGGCCTATTATTATTATTATTAATATTATTATTATAGTTTAAATGCTGCTGTATCTTAAAAATGTACATGTAAATGAATTAAAATTTGTAAAAATATTTGATTTTCCAATGAAATACCTAAAAAGCCTTAAAGATTGACTTTGCTTCAGAAGCAAAATTAATTTACCCATAATTTACTCACCCTCACACCATCCTAGGTGTGTATGACTTTCTTCTTTCAGACGAATCCAATCGGAGTTATATTAAAAAATGTCCTGGCTCTTCCGAGGTTTATAATGGCAGTGAACGGGTGTTATTTTTCAACAGTCCGAAAGAAGTCCAATAAAGCGCATCCATCCATCATAAAAAGGCTCTGGAGGGTGAATAAAGGCCTTCTGTAGCAAATCAATGTGTTTTTGTAAGAAAAAAAATCCATATTTAAAACTTTATAACCATAATCTCAACACAAAAAAAAAAAAATCATATGGCTACTTTAAGAAAAAATTAATAAATTAAGTTTATGCATTCAAATAATTTGGTAACAATTGAAAAAATGAGAAAAAATAAAACATTTCATAGGGCCTTAAGCATGAATTTTTTGTTAAACTTTTAATAAATTGATGTGAAAATGAATATATTTCATGATCTTAATTAATTAGACATGCTTTTAATTAATATAATTTAATTTAACTATTAAAAAGGGGTCAAAAAAAATTTAAACTGAACAAAAAAAAAAAAAATGAATGGAATCCAGAAAAATTAAAATGGAAAAAACGGAATTTGGGAAAAAATAAAACTGATTTCATAGAGACCTATATAAGCTTATTTATCAGAACACAAGATAACGTGGGTCAAAAACAATAACAAGAAATACAGAGTTCTGGCATGAAACTCTAGATGGCGCAGTCCGATAAATCTAACTCAGTCTGACCTAATGACATCATCACATGGCACAGCTGATTGGTTCTCTCCTGTATCAGTAGCCAATGAGCTCGCTGCTCCGCATTCAAATATATGACTAGAGCTTGCCGTAGCAGTGCAGCTCGCTTCAGAAACCCTCCACCCTCCCCAGCTCCACCTGTATTGATCTGCTAGAGGTGATTCATTGTATGCTATATGGGGGTTATTTCATGTAGTTATATTTGCAGCAGCAACATTTCTCACATGCTCACAGCAGCATGTCGTGGATGTATTAGCAGTAGCAAGCCTCGGGACTCTGCACTGGTGAAATCCGCCGGCTGTTGCTGTGTCTCATCCGCGGCGCTGGCAGCAGCTCTGGATCCTCCTTGAGTTTGGAGAGCGTCTTCATTAGTGAGAGAGAGAGAGAGGAAGTGAAAGTGACTGGAAAGGAAGCGGTTGAGAGTGAGCGAGCGAGCGAGAGTGTTTGTGTTTGGAGCGGACAGCTGTTGTATTGCCGTTATCTCTCTGTTCGTTTGGCAGCTGTTTCTCACTTCATCGTGGCTTCGTCAGACTCATTAATGCTCTGTTACTCTGCTGCTATTTTAGACGCAGAACCCTGAGACCGCAAACTATCGCAGAAAATGCCCTCTGACTTGTTAATGCAAGTTGTAATGTGTACAATGAGTGATTAGCACATGATTTCAATTATTAGTGCCTCTGAATCACAAATAATGTTTTTTAAGAATAAATCTTGTTTGTAGTTGTATTTTAAATCAATTAATGAAGTGGAATAACATAGTTCAGCTAATATTAATTTAAATAATATATATATATATATATATATATATATATAAAATGATTTGTTTTTATAATATCTTTAATATATTATATTTTTATATAATTCTCTCTCTATATGTATATATTTCTGATATTTATACTTTTCTATTTTGTATATGTGTGTGTGTGTGTTTGTAAATATTATATATGAATATATTTTTTAAATATTTTATATATCTATATATTGTTAAAAACATTTAATATTTTTCTATTATAAATAAATAATATAATTTGTTGGACTGATTTTAAATACAAATGCATATAAAAATTAACAATTATTTAAGAATAATCATAGCAGATGAATAAATTAAAATGATCAAAATTTAACATTTTAAATTATTTTATTTAAAGCGCACACACACACACACACACACACACACACACACACATAGAGAGAGAGAATTCAGTTTATTTTAAAAAATGTTGTGTAGTTTCTTGTTAAAAAAAGAAGCTAAACATGTCACATATCTTTGGAAAGCTGAGTTTTTTGTGATTCGCATGATGCAAACATATTTTAAAATACAATCAGTGTCTTTGTCAGAGCGCCAGCAAGGCTTCATGCTGTGATCCCATTGTGTTTTCCAGGGAATAGCTCCCAGCTATCGTCATCTGCAGGCGTCTGTTTACAAAAAATGTAGGAGGAATGTTTTTTTTTTTTTTTTTCTTCTTCAGTGTGTTCAAAGATGTGTTACTCAATACCAGACAGACTTACAGTGATTCTGAGGTTTGCTCTGTTTAGGAACAAACCTCAAGAGTGTCGCCTTCCTAGAGAGACCCAAACCTACTCGATTACCTTTGTTTCTCTCTTTCTCTCTCTCCTAAAGCATTTTTGCCAATTGGGAAAGAAAAATTACTAGAATTAGGTTACAGTTAAATTAAGTTACATTCAATGTACACTGCCGTTCAAAAGTTTGGGATCACTAAGACTTTTATTAGAAATTAATACTTTTATTCAGTGATAAATTGATAAAAAGTGAGAGTAAAGACTTATAGTGTTACAAAAGATTTCTATTTATCATCAAAGGATCCTGAAAAAAGTATCTAAATTGTTACTTAAATTCTTTTTTGATTACATTAAATTATTAAACGAATTTGTTTAATTTAATTAAAAGAGGTACAGCAAAATGTAAATGTATAAAAAATAATATATTTAATTGCATGTATATGTTTATGTGTGTGTGTGTGTGTGGGTATGTATTTCTACACACATATACGTACAGTATAATATACACATTTCTTATTAATTTTCTTAATTTTCACAATGAACAGATTTATGCTGTTTTTAAGCAGTTTGAATAAATGCATTTAAAAATCTTAATATAAAAATAAAAACAATTCATTAAAAGTATGTTCATTTAAATAAAGTGATTAAAAATATATTAAAAATATTTAATACATTTAAATAAATATTTTTTAATTAAGAGAATTGAATTGATTTTAATAAAATATAAATATATAGAAATATCTGAAATTTGTTGCACTGATATAAATGTATTTCTGTATGTGATGGGATTTATATTTATTGATATTCTTCTAAAAAGATGGACTTTATTTTCTTTGAACAAAAATGTAATTCTGACGTGTTTTTGTGAGATTCACGTGGGATCCTTGTTCATCATCTCAATTCGTTCCAGACGAGTTTCCATAAACGTGCAAAAGATCTCCATCATATTTTCTAGCAGAATGTTGCTTTTATTTGTTTGGGCTGAGTTTGAGTTGTGTGATAGTGTTACAGCGGATGCTTGCTCGTGTAACTTCATCTCGCGCTGATTTCGTGGAGGGATGCGTCTCATTCCGCAGTGGTTTTGAATTGAGTTTATCGCTGCTGGATTGAATTAAACGCTCTTGATCAAATTAGGACTGCGAGCTCAGAGATCAACATGACATTTGAGACGTACGTATCTGAATTGCATATAAAAGTTCCATGCATTTGGATTATACAGTTTTAACATAAACACACTTATAAACTTCAGGCATATTTGATATTTGTCAATCGTACATAATAAACTGAATACAATAACCAGGTTTATATGTTTATTATCAACAAATCCAATTAGTTTCAGTCTCCATGCATTTTAACTAAATAGATTTGTGCAATGTGAATAAAATAGATTTTAAAAATGATTAAAAATATTGAAAAAAAAAAATCAAATAATAAAAATGATAAAATGATAAATATATCGAAATAATATAATATAAAAATAAAAGAGGTTTTAAAAGTATGATCATTTAAATAAAATGATTATAAAAATAACTATAATATTACAATAAATAAATAAGGATTATTTAAATAAAACGATTAAAAATATTAAAAATTAAAACTTTTTTTTTTTACAATTATTACAAATATAATACAACAAATATTTAAATATGATTATTTAAATAAAATGATTTAGATATAAAAAATAAGAATATAATGTCAAAATAAAAAATAAATATACATAAAAATAATTATTTAAATAAAATGATTAAAAATAGAAAAATAATAATATAGAAATGAATGTAAAAAATAATTATTTAAATAAAATGATTAAAAATAGAAAAATAATAATATAGAAATGAATGTAAAAAATAATTATTTAAATAAAATGATTAAACATATAAAAATAATAATGTAGAAATGAATCTAAAATTATTAAAAATAAAATAATATGAAAATAAAATATTATTTAAATGATTTTAAATAGATGCAAGTAGGTTGTTTCGAGTGCAGAAATTTGATTCATTTATGTTTGACTGAAATATACATTACATTAAGTTTAGTCTTAATATAAAAACAGTGTAATCCAAAATAATAAAATATAATAAACTGTGTAATTCAAATGCGTTGAAATTTTACATGCAATTCGAATACATGTATTTTAGGCCTAAATATTTTTTCGAGTGTTTCATAACGTGAGGCTGTTTTTGCACTGATGTGAATCGTTTGCTTATGAATCATCAGTTTTTAATCAATTGGATTACTCAGAAATATGCGTTCATTATAGTGAACACAGAGAGATTTCTGCAGAAGAGGGCGGATGGATAGATGCTGTCTGCTGTGTAAAGATCGACCGCAGAGAGAAAAACAGAACGCGGTAAAACCACGGTACTGTCGGTGTAAACTGGTTATTTATGGTCACAGTTAAACCAGCTGAGTGAGATTAAGCACAGCATCTGAAGGTGTTTGATATCGTTTAGCTCTAATAGATGATTTATCCTTTTTGAAAGTATAGTGATTTGCACTAGGGATGTTTTTTTAATAATTCTAAAAAACATGTACACAGAGCATGAGCAACATGACATTTATTTACGTGTTAACCGTACTGAGAGAAGTCTCTTCTGCTCAGCAAGGCTGCATTTATTTGATCAAAAAAAAAAAATATATATATAATAATACTTTTTTTTTTTTTAAGTATTATTAAAAAATATATATAAATTATAATGCATTATTATAAAATAAATATGTTATTAATATTACTAAATTAATTGTGAAGTATTATTATAAAATAAATATAAATTATAATGCATTATTATAAAATAAATATGTTATTAATATTACTAAATTAATTGTGAAGTATTATTATAAAATAAATATAAATTATAATGCATTATTATAAAATAAAGATAAATTAGAAATATTACTAAATTAATTGTGAAGTATTAGTAAAAATAAATATAAATTATAATGCATTAGTATAAAAAATATAAGTTATAAATATTACTAAATTAATTATGAAGTATTAGTAAAAATAAATATAAATTATAACGCATTATTATAAAATAAATATTTTATAAATATTACTAAATTAATTGTGAAGTATTATTATAAAATAAATATAAATTATAATGCATTATTATAAAATAAATATAAGTTATAAATATTACTAAATTAATTGTGAAGTATTATTATAAAATAAATATAAATTATAATGCATTATTATAAAATAAATATGTTATAAATATTACTAAATTAATTGTGAAGTATTATTATAAAATAAATATCAATTATAATTCATTATTATAAAATAAATATGTTATAAATATTACTAAATTAATTATGAAGTATTAGTAAAAATAAATATAAATTATAATGCATTATTATAAAATAAATATAAGTTATAAATATTACTAAATTAATTGTGAAGTATTATTATAAAATAAATATAAATTATAATGCATTATTATAAAATAAATATGTTATAAATATTACTGAATTAATTGCGAAGTATTATTATAAAATAAATATAAATTATAATGCATTATTATAAAATAAAGATAGATGATAAATATTACTAAATTAATTGTGAAGTATTATTATAAAATAAATATAAATTATAATGCATTATTATAAAATAATATAAATTATAAATATTACTAAATTAATTGTGAAGTATTATTATAAAATAAATATAAATTATAATGCATTATTATAAAATAATATAAATTATAAATATTACTAAATTAATTGTAAATTAATTGTATATTTTTATTTTTGCTATGAATGTAGCATTTGATGCTTGATATAAAAAAAGTAAATTAATAAATGTAATTTTTTTTATGTTTTTTTATATATATATTTAATCACTTCATGGTCTTCATCTCTTGTCTTATATTTTATGAGAGAAGAGCATCTCACGTATGATTTAGCAGTAAATTAGATTAAAAACAGAGACGACATGAAGCGTTTTAAAATAGACTCTCATTCAGGGTTTCGTGATCTTTCCTGTTTTTCACAGCAGGATGTTTTTCTCTGTTCGGAGAGCTTCTCGGCGTTTCGGGTCCATGTGACCCCTGTATTTAGTGACGAGTAAATTGAATTCTTGCGGCCTGACGATGATGTTGAAGTGGAACGGCTGCAGACGTAATTACAGCCGTTTCTCTTTGAAGCCCAGCAGGACGGGACGTTCCCGGCCTGTAGTTTTGGTTCGTGGCTGAAGCGCTGTGTTCTTGGGTTTGTGTTCTGCTCGCTTGAGCGGTACGATCACGTTTACACACACCCGACTCTGTGAGAAAATGTTCAGCCATTCTGAGTTTTTTTGGGCTATTAAAATGTGACTGTCAATGGAAAGTATTGTGTCTAATATGATGTGGTTTAGTGCTTAGCTGGTCAAAAGTGGGCGTTTCATAAATGAATGGCGGTCTTGATGATGTCAGCGGAAACAAAGTCGTTTACAGTAAATGGCACTGATGATTCACTCCCAGTAAAACCAGGAGCATGTGAGGAAAAATCTTTTTAAATTAATAACAAATTAATTAATTTAAAATCAGTGCAGCATATAAAGTATATCAAATTTGATACATTGCTTTTAATTAAATTAAATATATTATTATTATTAATAAATTATCTATATTATGGTTTTTTATTTATATATGTTATAATACATGTAAGAATTTAATTGAATATTATTTATGCATATATATAAAATTTGATGCATTGCTTTTAATTCAATTAAATATTTTATTTTAATAATAAATTATCTGTATTATATATTTTATTAATATATGTAATACATGTCAGAATTTAACTCAATATTATTTATGCATATATATAAAATGTGATGCATTGCTTTAAATTAAATATATTATTATTATTAATAAATTATCTATATTATGTATTTTTATTAATATGTTATAATACATGTAAGAATTTAATTGAATATTATATATGCATATATATATAACATTTGATGCATTGCTTTTAATTCAATTAAATATTTTATTATTAATAATAAATTATCTGTATTATATATTTTATTAATATATGCAATACATGTAAGAATTTAATTGAATATTATTTATGCATACATACATATAAAATTTGATGCATTGCTTTTAATTAAATTAAATATATTATTATTAATAATAAATGATCTGTATTATATATTTTTATTAGTATGTAATAGTACATGTAAGAATTTAATTGAATATTATATATTCATATATATATAACATTTTATGCATTGCTTTTAATTAAATTAAATATATTGTTATTAATAATAAATTACCTATATTATATATTTTATTCATATATGTAATAATATATATAAGCATTTAATTGAATATTATATATGCAACTGAACTCGTACATCTGAAGCGCTCTCACTAAAAATCCTGTCAAACATCGGACTGATTACTGGACTAATTTATCTTTCATGTCTGATTGCACTAATACTGTCAAAAGCACACAAGGTTCACATAAAACCACAGTTGGTTATGTCTGAAGTGAAAGGAAACAGTTGAGAGAAGAACAGATGCGTGTAGCTCTTAAAGTGACAGCAGCCTAATAATACTAAACATGCTGCCGCTTGCCATTAAAGGGACAGTTCACCCAAAAGTTAAAATTCTGTCATTATTTACTCACTTTCATGTTGTCTCAAACCTGTATTAATTTCTGTCTTGTGCTGAACACAAAAGAAGATATTTTGAAGAGCCGTTGCAGGTCCCCATTGACTTTAATAACAGAAAAAAAAGAAGAAAGAAAAAAAAACACTTTGGGGACCAGCAACAGTTTGTTTTCCACTTTCTTCAAAATAACATTTATGTTCAACAGAAGAAAGAAACTCTTGGGAGTGAGTACATGATGACAGTATTTTCATTTTTGGGTGAACTGTCACTTATATTAATAAAACAAGAAAACAGACAGAAAAACCACCCACTGCTCTTGACTGAAGAACTCTAAAGTGTTTTATTTTCATATTTGTTCATTCAGTTTCTTGAATGCTTCTGATAAATACTCCTACTGTACCTGAAAGATAAAGCACTGTTGGTTTTATTTGAATATTATGTGTATTGTGTACCTTTATTCTTATTTTTTAATCACAAAGATAAAATAATGTATTAAATATAAATTAAACAAATTAATATATATATAAAATTTGTTGCACTGCTTTTAATTCAGTTAAATATATATTAACGCAATAATTTAAATAAATGAAATTAATTAATAATATAAATATGCAGTATATATATATATATATATAAGTACAGTATATGCATGCAGTAAAATACAAATAGATAATTTGTATTGGATTATATATATAATTATTTAACATATATAAAACAATTACTACAATAACTTAATTTAAATAAATTAAATTAATTAATCATATAAATATGTACTTTATATAAGTACAGTATATGCATGCAGTGAAATACAAGTAGATAATTTTTATTAGATTATATATATATATATATAAAATTATTTAATATATATAAAACAATACAATAACTTAATTTAAATACATGAAATAAATAAATAAATAATATAAATATGCAGTATATACAAGTACAGTATATGCATGCAGTAAAATACAAGTAGATCATTTTTATTGGATTATATATATAAAATTATTATTTAATATATAATTTAATATATATATATAACAATTAACACAATAACTTATTTTTAAATAAATGAAATTAATTAATAATATATATATGCAGTATATATATATATAGGTACAGTATATGCATGCAGTAAAATACAAGTAGATAATTTTTATTGGATATTATATATTTATATATATATATATATATATATATATATATATATATATATATATATACACACACACACACACACACACACACACACACATTTCCATGAATGTGCTCCAGATTTCTGTCATTTTTGTTTTTTAAAAAAAGATGCTTTGCATTAGTTATATCCAGTGTGAGTCTGTCAGTCGGGTGTTTTTATTTTAGTGGAGTAGTTTGTTTTTTAATGTGGCTTTATCTGCTGGTGTTCATGATGGTGAATGAAGCTCTTGAGCATGAACTGCTCTTCTGTTTTTCCTCTCTTTTCCTCCCACACAATCGCTATTTTTTTCTATATCTCTACATTTAGTGGTAAAAACATCAATTAGTGGAGCGGGAAATGGGTTGCCATGACAACGCAAGCTGTTTGTCAAGGACGGTACAGTCGTCATTTCCATCCTTCATGCAGCAAAATGTTCAGAGATAAAACTTTGCATGTAATCAGGTATGAACGATCACATCGAGACTCTGACTCACAGACACCGACCGTAGCAACAGTAACCGAGGGAGGCGGAGCTTACGGCTTTCCACTGACCTCAACAGAAGACCGTGATAGATCAATTCAATATAATAACCAAAAAATAATACAGAGAACAACAATGATAATAATAATAATTATGTATTATTTGTATTATAATATAAAAAGGTATTAAAATAATAATATTAATGTTTAATTAATAATAATATAATACAAATATTATTATTCAATAGTCATATTGATAAAATTACATTTTACAGTTCAATATTTTTTTTATTTAAATTGTAATAATATTTCATAATTTTACTGTATTTATTAAATTAATGCAGCCTCGCACAACAACAATAACATTCTTAAAAAATATGAATTATTCCAAGCTTTTGACTGGTAATGTGCATGTGTATAATTATATATATATATATATATATATATATATATATATATATATATATATATATATGTATGTATGTATATATAATTAATCAAGACTTAATGTTGCTTGTTTGGGTGATTGGTTAAAATAATAATCATAATAATACAGTTCATTTTAAATAATAATAATAATTATTATTATTATATTCAGGGCTCCAAACTGCGACTAAAACGGTTGCATTTGTGACCAAAAATATAAGTTTTTGCTGAGGTGTTATAACTTAAAATTTGCATGTAATGCCTTTTTTCCTGATTGTTTTGTGATCGCATCATTTGCTATGTTCACGTATTAAACTGAGACGACGCGAAAGTCAAAGTTTTAATGGAAAAACGAGTTTCAAACAGTCCTCATTTCTTACAAACACCTGCTAAACGCAGCGCGAGAGAGATGGACATGACGGAGCCGTGTGAAGTGAAAGTGAGGAAAAGCAGCGTCTATTTCATGCACAGCTTGAACAAACTACAGCAGGTCAAGCTGTCAGCTGTGCGGATATTGGCAATATCGTTAACAATTCTCATTTATAATCATTAATAATATGATATAATACTAACAAGATCTTAGTCTGTGCTGTGTTCTGTTAAACTTCATTATTTGAAGCGCACTTGCCGTCCAGTAATCGCAAAAAGCTTTGCACTTTGTTACTTTTTAATAAACAAAGTACCAGCTTCAAAATTATTCCAAATTTATAATGAAATTCTAACAATGAATACAGTTTTGGCGCTCTTTAATGCGGCAGGCGTGATTGCTTTAGCGCCTCGGTTCAAGCGGCATGCAACCCATTATATCTTTCTCTTTACTAATATAGTACTTAATCAACATGAATTAACATCAAAAGGTAGGCTACTTTATAAGAGACAACTTAATAAAGAGTACAACTTACTGAAATGTCTCGTGTAAAAGCTCATTCAGTGTTTCAAACTGCGGAAAACGTGTAAAGCTTGTAAACATTGCAACCTGTTATTTACCTCAGAATAACCATTCGGTGTCCATAAACTCATCAGTCAGCTAGAAATTAAAATAACTATAAAGAGGAGCATTTTGTTATATTTATGCACTATTGCATATTAATATTTTTACTTAACCTGTTGCATACATGATTCAACTCCTCTTATAAAATTACATTTTACTAATTAAGACCAACAGGCTGAATGTGTGAAAGACACACACTCTTAAAAATAAAGATGCTTAAAACGTTCTTCACAGAAACATTCAGTCAAAGGCTCTTTAAAGAAGCATCTCTTTCTCAACTTTTTATAATCTGAAGAACCTTCTTTCGCCACGAAGAAGCTTTTGTGAAACGTAAAGGTTCTTCAGATGTTAAAGGCTCTTTACGAAAACATTTAGACAAAAAAGGTTCTTCTATGCATCGTGAAGCACCTTTATTTTTAAGAGTGTATGACAACATTTACAGGATGCATTGAGGAAGAGCCCAAACTACACTCAGTGGCCAACTGATGCTTATGCTCCATGATATTAGTACAGATTCTGTGTAATGAACAATGCGTGACTGTATATTTCAAGACGGAAAAGACATTTAGTTCCCACTTTAGTTCCCAGGTCATCTGCAAAATGGATTAAATGCTGATAAATTCAAGAAAAGATGAGGCATAAACACATGACAGTATGATTGAAATGTTAAAATGCAAAAAAAAAAAAAATGGCAAAAATGATTTGGCGCCTAAGTTTTTTTCTTACTCGATTTTTTTTTAGTTTGGAGCCCTGATATTGATATCTATCACAAAATCAGTACATGCACAATAATTATGCATTATTAATTATATGATGTCAGATGCTACTGAATGTTTTTCCGCTCATTTTTAGTGATGCATTCAAGTCGTGTTTTTTGCAATCTTGACAAAACCTCATGTGTATAAAGCAGCTAGATAAAATCACCTCGCTCACGAATCAGCAGAATAAATCACAGTTTGCACAAGTCTGCAGGGCACAAGAGATGAATCACAAATAAACTTGCCTTCCACTTGAATTCTGCTGATTTTTCTGCCCATACAGCAGCAAAAAAATATTCAATATATATTTAAAAAAAAACTGAGAAAAATAAAACATCAATATTTTGCTATAATATATTTCCTTTAAATATATTTACATAAATATATTTTTTATTTACAGAACTATATTTTTGGCCATTTATTGTTTATTTTTTACAAATATATATTTTAATAAATATATTTGTTCAAGAAAATACAACAGAGAAAAATCACATTTGAATAAACGTATTTTTTCTTGCCCCTAAAACACATTTAAAAATATATTTTGCTATATGAAGGTTAAAACAAAGTCTATTTTTAATTTCAGGAATGTATTTCACGTTATCTCAGCGATGTAAGGCCGGACTGATGGTTTCTGCGTGGTTTCGGCAGCGTGCACAGCCTGCTGTTTTTACACGAGGCATTTGACTCCCTTCTGATAAGATCTGAGACGGTTTCTGTGCTCAGTGTTAGGAATAGTGCATTTCGACATGTTTAAACTTGCATTTACATCTATACATAGCATCTTAGTATATTACAATCATATTAGAATGATTTCTGAAAGACCATGTGACACTTAAGACTGCTGAAAATTCAGTTTAGATCACAGAAATAAATGACTTTTTACAATACGCTCACATAGAAGACAGCTATTTTAAATTGTAATAATATAAATAAAAATACATTTTCGGAGGTGTCTGCAGCTCAGACGAGGCCGAATGGTTTTTCCATTAGCTCTCGTCTCAGTTGGACGGAAAGCTGTGAATGAATCCAGTTTTCTCACACCTTTAATGAGTCGAGTTGCATCTGGTGTCCCGCTGGACTTTTCTATTCCTGGAACAGATCTAGACCTCGCAGTCCGCCGAAGTCTGATTGTTGTTTTGGGTGATAATGATGAATCAGACACTGATATTTAGTGTTACAGGTGAAACCTGAGTCGTATCTGGATTTGCACCACTTAAATATTATTATTTTTTTTTGTTTATAAAATTTTTTTGTATAATTATTTTGGTTCATATTATCTTATTTTTTATTATTTATTATTTATTTAATTTTATTTGTATTATCATATTATTTTATATTATCATCTATTGAAAATACTTGTAGTTTTAAAATCTTTTAGATTTTCTTATTTTTTTCACATTGTAATTTTATTTTTTGTAATTGTATTTTATCTTTATCTTATTTTATTTTAAATAAAATTTAATTTAATCTAAAATTTTTCCATATATTATCTTATTTTATAAATAATAATAATAATAATAATAATAATAATAATGGTCGTTCTAAAATCATTTTTATTTAATTTATTTTTTTCTTATTTTATCTTATTTTTTTAAATGCATTGAAGATCAGTTTTATTTTTTTCTTGTTTTGTTTCATATTTTTATTTGATCTTAGTATTTTTTTCTTTATTTTATTTTATTTTATTTTATCTTATTTTATTTTAAATACATTTAAATTATTGAAAATACTAGCAGTTCTAAAATCAGCTTTATTTTTCTTATTTTATTTTGTTTCTTACCTTTTCTTCTAGTCTATATAATTACATTTTTAAATATATTATCTTATTTTATAAAAAAAAAAAATAAAAAAAAATAATTGCGGTTCTAAAATCATTTTAATTTAATTAAATTTTTTCTTATTTTATCTTATTTTTTTTAAATGCATTGAAGATCAGTTTTATTTTTTCTTGTTTTGTTTCATATTTTTATTTGATCTTAGTATTTTTTTCTTAATTTAATTTAATTTTATTTTGTCTTATTTTATTTTAAATACATTTAAATGATTGAAAATACTAGCAGTTCTAAAATCAGTTTTACTTTTCCTAATAACTTTTGAACTGTCAAGATTTTTCGCAAATTTGAATTTTGCTAAAAATCAACTTTTTCGAACTTGTCCGATTTTCGCCAAAACTGGCTCAGATCATCTTCAGACGATGCTGGCAAAAAACTATCAAAAGATTTCCGTTAGACTAAGATGTTCTCGTAAAGCGCTTTAACGAATTTGACAAAATTTGAGCAAAAATGAACATGAGGCTATATCTTTGCAATGCTTTAGCAGATTCTGACCAAACTGGTTTTTGACCTATTGGTGGCGCTAGAGAGTTTGAGATAGAGACTCCAAATTTGCTGTGGTTAATATTGAGACCGTCTTCAATCTGTGTGCCAAATTTCATAACTTTCCCTCAAGCGGTTCTGTGGGCTGCATCTGTCTGCTGCTTCACTGCTGCGTGTGTTGTAGCAGTACGCTCATGTGTTGTCCGGTGCTATTTTTATCTCTTGGCGTGTGCATGTTGTTCTTGTTGCACCTGGGTTAAAGTTCACGTGACGTCCATCACGGCTGGTGAGCTGAAAGTCCGACTCTCTGCCGAACACATGCTGCTCTTTTGATTTCGGCCTGCGGTGTTTGTGAAAGCGTTCAGTAAAGCTCATCTGTTGTTTTCCTGTAATCAGTTTCGGTAGTGTGCCGAACATCTGCGCCGGTTGTAATCGTGTTTGTGCAGCTTGTCCTCGACTCGTTCACCGTTTGATATCTAAAGCTGGATTTGAATCATCATACTTGAATATTGCTCCGGTTATTTCTGCCAAATAGTGTGCTGTTCTGAGATTCTCTCCCTCGCAGGCCACGCCTCTCTGATAGAAGCCCCGCCCACCACACACAAGCCCCTCCCCTCCTCTGTTACATCATCAGCTGAACTCACTTAATTTAATCTTGAAAAAAATATATACGGATTATATTAATAAAATAAACATTATTTCATTATTATTTTAAAAATATAATTATTTTAATTGTTTAATTTTTTTTTTGTCAAATAAAT
This sequence comes from allo-octoploid hybrid of Carassius auratus x Cyprinus carpio, assembly GCA_024542945.1. NCBI lineage: Eukaryota > Metazoa > Chordata > Actinopteri > Cypriniformes > allo-octoploid hybrid of Carassius auratus x Cyprinus carpio. The sequence continues at coordinate 51,383 of JANHFF010002615.1, forward strand.
TGCGAGTAAATGAAACCTTGGATATACAATATTCCTTAACAATATTAATCTAAAATAATAATAATTGTCATTTTGAGAAGTGTGTTTGCAATTTATCTTATGCATTATTACTGTATAATAGTATTATATATCTTTCATAATTTTTTCCAAGATAATTAGACTTTTTTTTGCCAGTTTATATATAAATATAATAATTCAATAAATATTTAAAAATGTAATTTTATCAAATAAAGTGCTTCACAACAGAACATTCCAGTATAAATTAAAAATCTCAAATTTTGGCTCTTATGCTGATAGTTTTTATAACTTATTTAAATAGTGCTTTATATAGTTTTATTTTAATTGGATTAATTTTAAATCCATACTTTTGAATGATTAATCCGACATTTTAGTTCAGGATCATTGCGATACTATTAAAGCTCCATTAATTAATATTTTGACTCCATTTTTTGTTTGTATTCTGTTGTGTTTCCGTCATTCTTAAATAAGTCTGTATAGTGTTTATTAATTTTTATTTTCATTTTTTAAAGCCCTTTTTGGATTCTGGCCCTTTAAATGTTCCTACTGAAGAAAGTGCTTTTCCGCACACATAAGATGCACTGAAACGTCCTGGAAAGTTCACCGCTGATGGTGTGCCGTGTTTTCTGGAGTGTGTGCTGTGAGAGGCATGTTGGGAGACGGCTGGGCTCCGCCTGCAGCTCTTCCCTCCCTAAACGGGCCCCTCTGACGGGATACAGGGCCCCCGATCCTCTGCATCGCCCTCCTTTTGTCCGTCTGCCAGCTACAAGCCTTTTCTTTCGCTAGCGAGCGCTAAAAACAAGGTCTAAAGTTCAGCGTCTCTGATGTGCAGATCTGGGTCAAGTCGAACATTTGGAAAGCGTTTTATTTTTCCCCCGGAGCCGAGCTGCAGTCTTTTTCTTCCCTTCATGGCCTGGGATCGGTAAGGGGAACGCTGTGGCGTGGGAGTCGGAATTCCAGCGGATTCCGGATGGGATCGGAGGCTGAATCTGATCTGAGTTCAGTGTCGAGTCGATGCTGTGAAGCTGAGGCGTAACGCTGATAAACGCTGTGTTTCTCGTATCTGATCGACAGTCTGTTGTGTTTCTGCACCAAGAGATCCCAGAAGATAACGTCATGTTCTCACTGCATACTTAGTTGGGTAGTTTTCCCAGTGTGCAGCATGTGAACTTGAACATTTGCATTTCAAAATTAAGAAAAATTAAAACATAATGACTTAATGTGAGCATACTGAGAAATCTAAAAATACATTTTGTGTAATGTTTTTCCTCAGCAAGCCTGCATTTATGTGATGAAAAGTACAGTAAAAACTGCAAAATTGTGAAATATTATTATAATTTAAAACAGCTGTTTTCTATGTGAATATCTGTTAAACTGTAATTTATTTCTGTGATGTGCAGCTGTATTTTCAGCATCATTACTGCAGTCTTCAGTGTCACATGATCTTCAGAAATCGTTCTAATATGATGATTTGCTGCTCAAGAAATATATGCATAATAATTATTTCACCATGTAAATTATTTTAATAACAAATTATTATAATTTATCTTTTTTATGTAATTTGAATAAATAATAAACATATAATAATAATAATAATTATTATTATTATTATTATTATTTTACAATATAAAATATATTAAATTAAAAATAATAAAAATATTTATAATATATATTTTTTATTTATTTTTAATAATAAATTATTATTATTATTATGTACAAATATTGCGTAATCTTAATGAATTATTTTTTTTACAATGTATATTTTTTCATTTTAATAATAAATTATTGCTATTTTTATTATAAAATACTACTAATAAAGTAATAATATATTTTTATTATTAAATAATTCATTAACTGAATTATTTGATTTTAATAATAAACTATTATTATTATTGCAATGTAACATTTTTATAGTTTAATTCCTGCTTCCTGTAGATGTCTGTAAACTCCTCAGGGCTTCGAGATGCTACAAAATATATATAAAAATTGCATTTATTCCTGTGATGCAAAGCTTGATAACATTGATAATAATCAGAAGTGTTTCTTGAGCAGCAGATCATCATATTAGAATGATTTCTGAAGATCATGTGACACTGAAGACTGGAGTAATGATGCTGAAAATACAGCTGCACATCACAGAAATAAATTACACTTTAACAGAGATTCACACAGAAAACAGCTGTTTGAAATAGTAAAAATATTTCACAATTTTACTGTTTTTACTGCATTCCTGATCAAATAAATGCAGGCCTGGTGAGCAGAAGAGACTACTTTGGCAGTCTGTTTGAACACAGCAGCTGGATGGATGTTTTGTGTCTGAATCGATGCGATGCTTGCGTTCGGTGTGATTCATCATCAGATCTTTACATCGAGCCAGAGAGGTTCAAAGCTTCACGCTGATCTGTGTTCGTGAGCAAACCCTGTGACGATATCAGCTAGTCATCACAGAGCTCTTGTGCATCAAGATATCTGGCAGCTACAGTAATGACATCATATAATGTCTGTATTGTAAGGAGAGTGGAGCATTGAGAAGACACTGGTGCAGCGTAGTATTTCTCGGATGCGTCACGTTCCTCAGTTTTATGTTGTGTTTACGCTGAGCTTGTGTGTGTGTGTGTGTGTGTGTAAAACATATGTATATATGTGTGTATAGTTTATAAATGTAAATAAATATAATTCAAAGTTAAATACTACATTTTACATAAGCTTACCAGTCAAAAGTTTTTGAAAGAAGCCTCTTTTGGTCACCAAGCCTGTTTTTATTTGATCAGAAATACAGCAAAAACAGTAAAACTGTGAAATATTTTTACTATTTAAAACAGCTGATAATAATCAGAAATGTTTCTTGAGCAGTGAATCATCATATTAGAATGATTTCTGAAGATCATGTGACACTGAAGACTGGAGTAATGATGCTGAAAATACAGCTGCACATCACAGAAATAAATTACACTTTAACAGAGATTCACACAGAAAACAGATATTTTAAACAGTAAAAATATTTCACAATTTTACTGCTTTTGCTGAGACTTTTTAAAAAACATTAGAAATCTTAGTGTTCAAAAACTGTTGACTGGTAGTGTATGAATATATAAATTGCTTCATTATATTCTGGTTTTCAGATGTTTATCATTTAACTGGAAACATATATATTGATTTTAATGTTCACTACGAGCGTCATCCAGCAGCACTGATGATGATCTTTTACCTGGAACAAGAAAACAGCTGCACGAGTGTTTCTGTGAATGCTGAGCTCCTTCTGCTTTTGTTCTCCTGCTCTCTCTCTCTATCACACACACACACACACACACACACACACACTCTCACACACACTCTCTCTCACACACACACACACACACACACACACACACACACTCTCTCACACACACACTCTCTCTCACACACACACACACACACACACACACACACTCTCACACACACTCTCTCTCACACACACAACACACACACACACACACACACACACTCTCCACACACACCACACACACACCACACACACCCACACCACACACACCACACACTCCTCTCTCACACACACACACACACACACTCTCCCACCCAACACCACCCCACACTCTCACACCCACCCACCACACACCCACACACACACACACACTCTCAACACACACACCCCACACACACCCACACACCCACACACACCACACACCCCACACACACACACCCACTTCTCTCACACACACACACCACACACCACTCTCTCTCTCTCTCTCTCTCTCTCTCCACACACACACACACACACACACACACACAACACACCACACACACACACACTCTCTCTCTCTCTCTCTCTCACACACACACACACACACACACCCACACACACACACTCTCTCTCTCTCCCACCCACAACCCACACACACCCACACCCTCTCTCTCTCTCTCTCACACACACACACACACACACACACAATCACTCAATCACACACACACAAACACACAAACACACAAACACACACACACACACACACTCTCTCTCTCTCTCTCTCTCTCTCTCTCTCACACACACACACACACACACACATTATTATTATCATAGCTGGCAGAAATGCTTTCGGCGTGAGTGTTCATGGAAACCAAATCCACTGCATGCTTGCTTTCTTTCCCTCTGCTCTCGTTCTCGGTGACCTTTGACCTGTAGATGCTCTTTTCGTTACGCGACGTGCCTCTGTAACTCGCGGAGCGTTCATTATTCTGCACACACAGGTGTGAGTCCTGCTGTATCCACACCGTCACTGACAGACGGACGGGCTCAAGAATAGTTCAGCCAAAAAATAAAATCCGCTGTAATGTACTAACTCTCAGGCCTTCCAAGATGTAGAAGAGTTTGATTCTTCATCAGTGTCTCAGCAGTGGATGCTCTGCAGTGAATGGGTGCCGTCAGAATGAGAGTCCAAACAGCTGATAAAAACATCACAATAATCCAGATGTTAACTGATGGACTGGAGTGCTGTGGATTACTTGTGGATTATTGTGATGTTTTTATCAGCTGTTTGGACTCTCATTCTGACGGCACCCATTCACTGCAGAGCATCCATTGCTGAGACACTGATGCAGTGCTACATTTCTACAAACCTGATGAAGAAACAAATTCATCTACATCTGGAATGGACTGAGGGAGAGCACATTTACAGCAAATATTAATTTTTTAGGTGAACTATTAATGTAATCTGTGTGAATGCCTTGATCAGATCGAGCAGGGAAAGATTTGAGCTGATGTTTTGCTGTTGATAAAAGCAACAGATTGTATTTATGTAAATATGTTCCGGGTCTCGTGGTGTTTCTGCAGATCAGGTGTCTGTTTGTGACGCCTCTCTCGCTCTGTCCGTGTTTCAGTGATGGACCCCATGGCCGTGAGCACGTCTGCGACGGGTCAGGATGAGTTTGACCGCAACGCGCCGCGGATCTGTGGAGTGTGTGGAGACAAGGCCACCGGCTTCCACTTCAACGCTATGACCTGCGAGGGCTGCAAGGGCTTCTTCAGGTGAGCCTTTATAATGTTACACAGGATTTCTGTCTCAAATAAACACTGCTCTTCTGAACTTTCTGATCATCTGTGAATCCTGAAAAATAAATTCCATTACAGTTTCCACAAAAATATTGTGCAGCACAACTGTTTTCAACATTGATAATAATCAGAAATGTTTCTCGAGCAGCAGATCATCATATTAGAATGATTTCTGAAGATCATGTGACACTGAAGACTGGAGTAATGATGCTGAAAATACAGCTGCGCATCACAGAAATAAATTACACTTTAACAGAGATTCACATAGAAAACAGCTGTTTTACAGTAGAATAATATTTCACAATATTACTGTATTATTTAGCAAATAAATGCAGCCTTGGTGAGCAAAAAAGGTTTTAAAAACTTCATGTTTGGACAACATTAAAAAAAAGTAATTATTCCAAACTTTGACCAGTAGTGTAAAATATTTCAGGGTTAAATTTATTATTATTATTATTATTATTATTATTATTATTATTATTATTATTATTATTATTTTAATTTATCATTAAGCTCTATCACTGATGCTTTTTAATTATTAATTTAACTAAAAATTGTAATTATTTCAAACCTTTGAGCAGTAGTGTAAAAAATTTCAGGGTTAAATTTATTATTATTATTTTAATTTATTATTAAGCTTTATCACTGACACTGGATTCTTTTTTTCTACAAATTCTAAAAAATTTTATTATTTCAAACTTTTGACCAGAAGTATAAAATATTTTAGGGTTAAATTTATTATTATTATTAAATTGTTATTTTAATTTATCATTAAGCTCTGTCACTGATGCTGAATTTTTTTTTTTTTTTACAAATTCTAAAATTTTAAATTATTTCAAACTTTGACCAGTAGTGTAAAATATTTCAGAGTTAAGTTTATTATTATTATTATTATTAAATTATTATTTAAATTTTTTATTAAGCTTTATTACTGATGCTGATTTTTTTTTTTTTTTTTTACAAATTCTAAAAATTTTAATAATTTAAAACTTTTGACCAGAAGTATAAAATATTTTAGGGTTAAATTTATTATTATTATTATTAATGTTATTAAAATATTGTTTTAATTTATTATTAAGCTCTATCACTAATGCAGAATTTTTTTTCTAAAAATGTAAATTATTTCAAACTTTTGACCAGAAGTAGGTTAAATGTATTATTATTATTATTATTATCATTAAGCTCCAGTAGCGATGCTGGTTTGTTCTGAGCCAGTGCTGTAGTCCTGCTTCAGTGAGGACGGAAAATGTTGTGTTTGTTCCCGGTTTGGTCCCGGTGTTATTTTCATCCGTTAAATCCACCCAAAGGTCAGTGGCTCGTGTGTGTCTCTTCAGAGCAGAGAACCGCCGTCTGCTTTTACCAGCAGCTTGTGTAACTAATGGCCACACTGTTTATGAGAGGCTTCATCTGCAGTGACTGACGACAGAGTCAGTGACGTCCTCAAATACAACTACATCTGAATGCTTTGTTTTCGCTTTAGCTAGTTATTTAATTATTAATAAAAACATTACTATTTATAAATATTATATAATTACTTTCTCATATATATATATAATGACAAATTATGTTTACTGGTTCAATTCCTGAATATTTGTATATTTAATTTTTCTTTTTATTATTTATTCTCTCTCTCTCTCTCTCTCTCTCTCTCTCTCTCTCTATATATATATATAATTAAGGTAATTATTGTATCATATTATAAAATTATTATAATTATATGTAAGAAATTTTAAAATTATATATTAATGTAATTACTAACATTTAGCATTTTAAAACATATAATAAAAATAGATTTTATTACATATATTTAAAAATATTTAAAAAAAATATATATAGGTGTGTGTGTGTCTGTTAAATATTAAATATGACAAGATTGATATATAAATTCATAAAATTAAATAAGAAAATTGTAATTTATGAAAAATAAAAAAATCATGTATTTCTTGTCGTTTAATATTTTACACATATAATAAAACATTAATGTAAATATATGTAGTGTATATATATATATATATATATATATATATATATATATAATTATAAGTGATCACTATATATTATAATTGATGTAGGTAATGCTACTGTATAAGTATTTTTTTATTTTATATTTATAAATAGTAATGTTTTTATTAATAACTAACTTGTATATAATTTATATATGATTATTTATTTTTGTACTGAGCTCTGGATGCTTCAGTGAGTCTGAGTGAGTTGTAGTGAGCTCTGGATGTGGATCTGTTGTTCTCTGTGTGTTCAGACGCAGTATGAAGCGCAAGGCCAGCTTCACCTGCCCCTTCAGCGGGACCTGCACCATCACCAAAGACAACCGGCGTCACTGCCAGGCCTGCCGCCTGAAGCGCTGCGTCGACATCGGCATGATGAAGGAATGTGAGTGTCACACGCCCTCTGAGCTGCCCGGGGTCAGAGGTCACACACGGGGTCACGACGAACATCAACATATCAAAGAATGAACACAGTGCTGTCAGACGGACCTTCAAACACACGAGAGACGATCATCACGTCTGTCAACAACTCACACGAGATACTGACATCTAATATATATATATATATATATACCGAACACACACACACACACATATTTATATGTAATATTTATTTAATCTTAGATGTATTTCTATTCATTTATAATAATATGTATCATATATAAAATGAAAAGTAATATATTTGAATAGATATAAATATTCTGAATACCTTTTTATAATTTTTTTGCTATCAATCTATCTATATTTTTTTATTTATATATATATATATATATATATATATAAAATATTTATTTATCTATAATTTATTTAATTTTATATATTTAAAATTAATTAATAAATTATAGATAAATAATAATTATAAATTATAATAATTATATAATTAATTTGTAATAATAATAATTAATAATTATATAAAAATTAAATAATTATATATATATTTATAATAATTATTTATCTATAATTTGTTAATTCATTTTAAATATATCAAATTAAAATCATATGTATATTTTATTAGATATATATTTTTTATACATATTTGTATTATATATGTATATAATTTATTCATAAATTGTTGAAATAAGCTATCATATTAATCAGATTTATATTTTTATTTTTGTTTTTAATAGATACATATGTAATATATGTAATAATATTTTTTATTTTTATTTTAGAAATAGTTTTATTTTATGTTTTATATTTTTAATTTTAAATTTAATATTTATTATATTATATTATTAGACCCCTTCATTTTTTACAAATGCGTCACATTAAAGTCATATTTATAACACATATGTATTATTATGTACACATATCTGATTGATTAATATTATTTTTTAAATATATGCATCACATTATAATCATATATTTTATATTTTTACGTTTTTTATGCATACAAATATATGATTTATTTATTAATAATTAATCATTATAATTTTTTAAATATATATGTATCACATTAAAATCATATTCACATTTTTATCATATATAAATATATAGAGAGAGATTTACAAATGTATAACTAAATATTTATAATGAATAATTTCTTCAGATGAGAGAGTCAGACTCTTGCACAAATTAAACCTGATCATACTGAGATCTACAATTACATTTTATTATAATAACTCTAACTGAGTGTTTGTATATAATCTCTTGTGTTTCTGAGTCAGCCAGTGTTTTTGTAAGTTCATCTGTCTTTAATTTAACAAATGGCATATTTCCATATGAGAGATGTTTTGAGGGTTTTCGGGATGATTACAGCTAAACCAGTGACAATAATAATAATAACCACATTTTATAATTATTCTAACAACTAGTTTTTTTAAATCTACTTTCTTTTGTGCAAAACATGCTGTCGTGTTGCTAGGGGGTTGTGGATGGTTGCCATGGCGTTGATATGCGGTTGCTAAGGTGTTGCGAGTTTAAGAAAACAGCATTAATTAAAACATCTGCTTTGTTTATGTGTTAATTCCAGTTAATTGAAGTGTTTTGAAGCGACGCACTCTCTCTCATGCAAACACGCAGTTCATCTGAGGAAAACAGCCGTGGTTTCCAGAGAGAGAGAGAGAGAGAGAGCCAACAATGATGCTTTTTCTCCATGAAGTTGCACAATAAGCGACCCAGATTTCATTCAGACGCGGGTGGGAGTCGTGGGGAAGGCAGATCGCCACTTTAAGAGAAAACGGATACCGTCGCGTATAAAAGAGCCTCTTTGTGAGTCGCATTCGGTCGGCCGAGGACAGCAGGTCAAAGGTCAGCGCTGTTTGCAGCTAATGAGATGCTGATCTCACCGTAAGAGCGCTGTGATGTCATCGTGACATCATCGGGACTGTAAACGGAGTCGGACGTGATGCTTGCGATTGGAGCTCCATTCATGTGTTTCCTGTCAGGAATCGAACACAGTGGAGGAGAGCCACCCCTTGTTTCTAGGCAACCTTAACCCTTTGTGCACTCCTCGTTTGAGAGTCACACTCATGGTCTTCACGGTCAAAAGTAACCGGACACCTGAAATGTAACGTTTTTTTTTTTCTTCAGTAAAATCAATTTTATATATTTTTGTTCAATAATATTTTTTCTTTTTTCTTTTGTATTTTGAGAGAATTTTATGGTACTATTTAATATTTATGCAATAATTATGATCAGTTTTTTTCCATTGAAAATAGTACAAAATACTGACACAAGGGGATGAACCTTTTTCCAAATCAATGATTCTCTTTTTTATATATATATATATATATATATATATATATATATATATTTTTTTTTTTAATTTTTCTGACATGTTGGTGTTATATCTTTATATCTTTCACTTTTTTGTTATAAGATGCACTGAGTAAATACTAGCAAGCGGCTAACTGTGTCCCTTTAGTGGCTCCGTAGAACATTCGTTTTCTGTGCCTTTCCGAAATCAGATTCAGTATTCGGGAACATCCCTAGTGAGCACAGTGCGTACAGCTGCAGGAGCCACTGACGCCACGAATCCCTCTGACTACAACCGGTTTGTGTAAATGTGTTTTTTTGGAAATCGTTCAAATCCCTGAGCGCGGCCTAAGCACAGATGGCAGCCGCTCCAGACTGGCACTGTCAGCGTTCGGCTCGACCCGCTCCGGGAAACACCGCTCAGCTCAACAGCCTCGGCAGACGCTAAACGGCCGCGTGTGCAGCGCTTCAGCTGTCAGTCAGCGACTGTATTACTCTGCCGCCCGCTGGGCGTCTGAAAAACTGCCACCCGAGTCTCGTCTGGCGGCCGTCCGCACCTTCACAGGAGCCTGGAGTCTGAGCCAAGAGCTGCAGAACATCGGCGTGAGAGTGTGTGGTAATCCACGCCGCTTTAGAAATGATAATGAGCAGACAGACGCTGTACTTCAGTCAGCATGACTACGCTCTTCTGACACTGTTACTCAAGAGACTTTGACCAGATAGAAAGCACTACAGGACGCACAAACATCACAAGCATCTCTAGAACAGATTTGGAAACAGAAGTATTTTACAGAATGTGTTGCTACAAAAACATGTAAAGTGTTGCAGAGGGAGTCAGTGAGTCAGTGTTGATTTAATGACATGCTGAAAGGAAATGTACTGGATGAAAGAAGAAGAAAACTTCAGTGTTGACATGGTTGTTACTGACAGTGTTATTTTTATTAAAGTTTGTAATGTTTTTATTTTTTCCCTTTGCATTGTTAGTTACTTTTTAGTAATTTTGTTTTCATCATTTTTCTCATGTGTATATAGTTTTTATTAAAATGTATTAGTTAATTTTAGTAAATTTGTTGTATTTTTGTAACTTTTTTTAATATGCATATATAGTTTTTTAAATTTTTTTATTAATATTTATTAGTCAATTTTAGTTTTTTTTTGTAACTTTTTTAAAATATGCATATACATGTATAGTTTTTAATTTTAAATAGTTTTATTAACATTGATTAGTTTATTTTAGTAATTTGGTTGTATTTTTGTACATTTTTTAATTTTTATTAGGTAATTTTAATAATGTTGGGTTTTTGTCATTTTTTTAAAAATATGCATATATATATATAGTTTTTATTATTTTTTTATTAATATTTATTAGTTAATTTTAGTAATTTGGTTGTATTTTTGTAACTTTTTTAACATGCATATATAGTTTTTATTAACTTTTATTAGGTAATTTTAATAATTTTAGTTTTTGTCATTTTTTAAAATATGCATATATTGTTTTTATTTTTTTAATATCTTGAATTAGTTTTATTTATCCATTTTCATTTTAGTATTTTTTTGTGTGTTTTTGTCATTTATGTTTTTAAATGTCTGTATATTTTTTAATATTTATAATAAGGTTTTATTTTAGTATTTTCCTTTTTCATTTTCTGTTAACTTTAGTAATTTTGTTGTGTGTTTTTGTCATTTTTTTAATAACCCATGTCCATGTCCATTGTTTTTATTACTTTTATTACTTTTTTTTCAGTTTTAGTAATTTTACTACTTCTGCTTAAATTTAATGGAGATGAGAAATAATAGCTGTTATTATAAAATAAATAAAAAAAATAGCTGTTTTTTAATATTTTATTTGATTTCAGTTAACGTTGTTTTATTTCGTCATTCGTACATCTTCAGAAGTCTAAATGGTTCTGTCTCTTTCAGTCATTCTGACGGATGAGGAGGTGCAGAGAAAGAAGGATCTGATCCTGAAGAGGAAGGAGGAGGAGGCGGCGCGGGAGGCGCGGAAACCTCGTCTGAGCGAGGAGCAGATGCAGATCATCAGCACACTGGTGGAGGCGCATCACAAGACCTATGACGACTCCTACTCTGATTTTGTCCGATTCAGGGTCAGTTCAGACTCCTTCATGAAGTCTCTTATGCTCAGCAAGACTGCATTTATTTGATCCCAAATACAGTAAAAACAGTGAAATATTATTATCATTTAAAATAACTATTTTCTGTGTGAATGTATTTTAAAATACAATTTATTGCTGTGATCAAAGCTGTATTTTCAGCATTATTACTCCAGTCTTCAGTGTCACATGATCTTCAGAAATAATTCTAATATGCTGATTTGCTGCTTAAGAAACATTTCTGATTACTATCAGAACAGCCCAATATTTTTTTTTTTTTGAAACATTTTATTTTTCAGGATTCACAGATTAATAGAAAGGTCAAAAGAAAAGCATTATTTGAAATAGTAATCTTTTGTGACATTAGAAATGTCTTCACTGTCACTTTTGATCAATTTAATGCATCCTTGATGAATAAAAGTATTAATTACTTAAAAAAAAAAATTACTGACCCCAAACTTTTAAACGGTGCTATATGAGCTTTTCTGCATCAGTTTGTTTAGAAAGTGGTTGTTTTTTCCCATTTCAAACAGTAAACTCTTTTTTTATATCTTTTTTTGTTTGTTTGTTTCTTCTGTTTCACATCATTAAAGTCTAAAATTTAAGGGGGAAAAAATCTGAAGAAAAACACAATAGAATCAGTATTTCATAAGTGGATAAATAAACAATAATCATCTAGCTGTATCTACCAAATTATATTAAATCGATCTAATATGTAATCTGGTTTGTAAGGCATTACAAATAAACATTTCAAACATGTTCCTTTAGTGTCAATGAGAGCCTGACAGTGATGGATATAACTAGGTAAATTATTGTTTTATTTTGATGAAAAAGCTGTGACTAAATCTGTGATTTCTTTTTGATGTTTCGTAAATTATTACTGATGAGCAAACACATTTACAACCAGTTGTGTTGCTGCTATTCTGGACTGAGTTTAATACGTGTATATGGAGTTTATTTACTTTGTAAACCCTGAATCTGTTGTAGATCATGTGTCTGTATGTTAATGTAGTTACTAAAGACTCTCCTCCTACAGTCATTTCATTCACGAGCAGAATTTGAGCTCTAGTTCTCCTCGTGAAACCTGAGCTGTACTTCTCTGAACACTGTGAGGTTTTATAAGTGCAGTTATTTCTGATGTTTGTTTTGTTCTCTAATGGAGACTCTGTTCTGAACACATCCTGCGGTTTTCCTCTCTAAGAGTTTGTGCAATAGTTTGTAATGTCAGGTGTTTTGTGTGTGTTTAGCCTCCGGTCCGTGAGGGTCCGGTCACCCGCAGCGCCAGTCGTGCCGCGTCTCTTCACTCTCTGTCTGACGCTTCATCAGATTCATTTAACCATTCACCAGGTAACAAACACACACACACACACACACACACACACACACACACATATACATAACAAACACACACACGCACATTCACTAAGCTAAATCTAAATAGGGTCACAAATTTCTCCCCAAAATACATTTAAACAGGAATACACACATCCATTCTGTGAGATATTAGTTTCTAATAACTTGAAAACATAATTTTTCCACTTTTTTTGTTACAGTGATTTTGTTACTTGTCTTGTTTCCCAGCACGAATATCTATACATTCTTGAATCAAGATACATTTAATTGAGAAGCAAATTTTTTTTTTTCTGAATAAGTGATCTATTGATGCTTTAAATGAGAAAAATAAACTAAATTCAAAGGGAAATAATAAAGAATTCTTTTCTGACCCCACTAATAGATAGTTAGCCTTGTTTTAAGCATAAACTTATTTTTGATATTTATATATATATTTTTTTTTTAGAAAACAGGACTTAATGTCTTAAGGCATTTTGTTGACATTAGAGTTAAAGATTTCTACAGAGGGGATTTTGGATTTCTCTTTTTGTCACTCTGTAAATAAGAGAATACTATCAACAAACAGAAAAAAAAATCGCCATGTTTTTAGGAATAAAATGTTAGATTATTCAGCCTGAATTAAATATGAAGAAACCCTTCTATAAAAGCCTTCAGAATATAGAGAGAAATAAAACTCTTAATTTTGGTGTATGTAAGTGCTGCTAAAGTGAAGAAACAAACTTTTAAAAATATGGATTGTAATCAGAATTTACAGATGCAAATAGATAAAGTGCAATAATAAACTCAGGTGAATGACATATGAACAAACCCTTCAGTAAATATCTTCAGTATACAGAGAGGAATAAAACTGTAAGTTTTGGTGTATGTAAGTGCTGCAGAAGTGGATAAAAAAACTCAAGGTCCCTTTAAAGATATGGATTTTCACCATGTTTTTAGAAATAAAATGTTGTATAAATCAATGTGAATGATATATGAACAAACCCTTCTGTAAAAATCTTCAGAATACAGAGAGGAATAAAACTGTAAGTTTTGGTGTATGTAAGTGCTGCTGAAGTGGAGATAAAACTCAAGGTCCCTTTAAAGATATGGATTTTCACCATGTTTTTAGAAATAAAATGTTGTATAAATCAACGTGAATGATATATGAACAAACCCTTCTTTATAAAACTTCAAAATATAGAGAGGAATAAAACTGCTAAATTTGGTATGTGTAATTGCTGCTGAAGTGGAGGAGAAAACTTTTAAAGATGTGGATTGTAATTGAAATCTAAAGACACAAATAGAAAAAGTGCAAAAAAATAATCAAGTGTTTTAGTTCTAGTTTGAAGAATATATTCTATAGAAGCAAAATAGACCAACATTTCAAAATTGAGCAGTACATGGAAAAACTGTTTTTCCCTTTGCTTGTCAAGTAAATATATCTTGATTTAAAACTGTTTAGCAATTTGTACTGAAAAACAAGACAAAAATTATGAGGAAGAACTTAATTTTCATTCTTCATTCACAAATCTGTTCACGGCAAGAATGTCACAACAAAAGTGATGCAAATTAACACCAAAAACATCATCAACATGTTTTTGCACAAACTGTTACCCATCAGACACATCACAAATTTTCATCCTTCTATGATTTTGAGAAATCTTTATCTACCTGAACACACTCTGGCTATATGAGTTAAATCATATAAAATATTTAAAAACATCTGATAATGCAAAAGTCACTCACCTTAATGCAAAATATGATGCATTTCTGGACACATGAAGCATACTGTACATTATATTAGTCATTTTAATTTTAGTTTAAAACTTATGTATCAAAACTATTTAATTCATTTAAATGTAATTTAATTAATTTAATTTAAATTTAATATTTGATGAAACAATTTTAAAAATGAATGGAAATTTAAAATTTTGTCATGGCAACTAACTAAATTTTAGTACTTAAACTTACTAAAACTGAAATAAAAATATACTTACAACAATTTTAACTACATATTTCAAGAAAAACTAATAAAAATACAAAATTATAATTTAAACTAAAATTAAAATGAATACTGAAAATTGCAAAACAATTAAAATTGTTTTTGTTTTTTGAAATAAAGCTGAAATAAAATATAATATAAATATTTAATGAAACTTGATAAAACTTGATAAACAAAAAAAATTGAATAAAATGTTACATTTTGTCATGGCAACTAACTTAATTTTAGTTCTTAAACTTACTAAAACTGAAATAAAAATATAACTACAAACATTTAAACCACATATTTCAATAAAACTAATAAAAGTGACAAAAGTATAATTTAAACTAAAATGAAAACTGAAAATTGCAAAACAATTAAATTGCTTTTGTTCATTGAAACAAAGCTGAAATAAAACAAAATAAAATATAAATATTTGATGAAACTTAAAAAAAAAACTTGAAAAAAATGTTACAGTTTGCCATGGCGAAACTTAAGATTAAGAGGTTTAGTAAGTTAAAGAAGTAAAATTAATAAAATTAAAACTGTAATAAAAAAATCAATTAAAACTAAAAAAACTAATAAAAATTACAGAAGTATACTAAAAGTTTAAACTAAAATTAAAATGAAGACATCAAAATAAAGCTAATTCTAAATATTAATAAATTCTATAATAGTATAGTAAAATAAGGATCTAATGAGGCCAGAAATGTCTTGTCACTGCTAGAATCTTGTGGTATATGTGTGTCGTATGTAAGGTAGCGTCTGGCTCTGTCTCTCTGGTGTCTCTGTAGAGTCTGTAGACACGAAGCTGAACTTCAGTAATCTGCTGATGATGTATCAGGACAGCGGCGGCAGTCCAGACTCCGGAGAGGAGGACAACTCACGTCTGTCCATGTTACCGCATCTCGCAGACCTCGTCAGCTACAGCATCCAGAAAGTCATCGGATTCGCCAAGATGATCCCTGGATTCAGGTGAGACTCCGTTCTCCTCTCTTTTGACCTGGTTTGAAGTGGTCTTGCGGCTCATTCCAGCCAAAAACCATCCACTTTAGCAGGAAGTGAGTGTTTAGTTTTCATTCTTGCAATTCAGTTTAAACATGCATGTTGCACTTCCTAATGATGTTACCTAACCAGTGTTTTCATTGATTAAAACTTAAACTATTAAAAAAATTGTTTATTTAAATCAAGCTGAAATAAAATATGCATATTTAATGAATCTTAAAATTTTGAAATATTAAATAAAAATGTAAAATTTTGCTATGGCAACTAATTTAAATGAGTTTAAGTACTAAAATTACTAAAACTAAAACTGAAATAAAATCAAATAAAATACAAAAATTTAAGAAAACTAAAACTAATAAAAATTACCAAAGTATACTAAAACTTAATCTAAAATTAAACGTTTACGTACAATAAACATTTTCGTTTATTGAAATAAAGCTGAAATAAAAAATATAAATATTTGAGGAAAGTTAAATTGTACAACTTTTTTAAAATTGTAAAGTTCTAATTAAAATGTTTAATTTGCCATGGCAGCTAACTTCAGTTAAAATTTAAGTACTAAAATTATTAAAACTAAAATTAAAATGAAAACTGAAAATAAAGCTGAAATAAAATAAAATAAAAATATTAGATAAAGCTTAAATTTAAAAAACTTAAATGAAAATTAAAAAATTTTCATGGCAAGCACTAAAACTGAAATAGAAATTAAAAAAGTTTAAAAACTAAATTCAAAATATTAAAAAAAAAATACTAAAAATGACAAGCAAACTAAAACTTAAACTAAAATGAAAACTGAAAATATCAAAAAGCTAATTCTAAATATTAATAAATAGTATAATACTATATAAATACTAAAATAACACTGTATCCCAGCAGTTAAATGATGACTGTTTTTATTTACTTAGCAAAGCCAGTTTTTTTATTTGGCTCTTAGCGAGTGTTAATGTTGGACACCGGTGGCTCGTTCAGATTATCACGCAGCACTTTCTGCATAAACAACACTCAAGAAGAATCTGGAGTATGTGTGTGATCTTCAGTCCACACGTATTAAGAGCTGATTATTTCACAGCTATAAATGAATCTTCATTTGTGCTGCTGGATCTCAGTCAAAACGTTACATATCTTTCAATGATGTGGCAAATGGTTTTAACCAAAGGGACTTTTGGAAAGTTCATGCATTTCCTGGGAATCAAACCCATGAACTTGGAGTTGCCAGCGTCATGCTCTACTATTCGAACTGCAAACCAGTGTTATTTCTTCTATATCTTTGATGTTTACTATTATAGCTTTTATAATTTTTTTTATTTGTTTTAATTTTAAAGTTTTAGTAATTTTGTTGTATGTTTTTGCCATTTTTAGTAGTTTTTGTTTTACTTTATATATATATATATATATATATATATATATATGTTTTTATTAATTTTTATATCAAGTTAAATGCATCAAGTTAAATGTTGTCTTGGGAGCTAAAGTAAATAAAGTTTATTTCATATTTTATTTCAGTTAACATTCATTTTATTATAACTAACAGAAATGTTTTTAATAGTTTTAATTTTAATTTCAGTTTTGGTGAACTATAATAACTCCGTGAAATTATTTTTATTTTTATATTTTCCATTTTTGTTTTAATTTTAAAGTTGTAGTTTTTTTGTTGTCCTTTTTTAAAGTTATTTTTAAATGTCTATATATATATTTTATAAATTTTTATTTCAGTTTTAGTTAAATTATAATTAGAAATGTTGCCTTGGCAACTAGCAGAAATAAAATAAAATCTTAAAAAGTAGCATTTTATTTCTGTTTTGGTTGTTTTAGTATGTCAACTTTAAATGAAAACAAGAAATTTAGAGCTCTAGCTCTAGATCTGGAGAAATATCTAGAAATATGGTGTGTGTGTGTGTGTGTGTGTGTGTGTGTGTGTGTGTGTGTGTGTGTGTGTGTGTGTGTGTGTGTATCAGGGACCTGACGGCAGAAGATCAGATCGCTCTGCTCAAGTCCAGTGCTATCGAGATCATCATGCTGAGGTCCAATCAGTCGTTCAGTCTGGAGGATATGAGCTGGAGCTGCGGAGGACCGGACTTCAAATACTGCATCAATGACGTCACCAAGGGTAAGACACACACACACACACACACACACACACACACACGTGCACACACACACTTTAGGTCCCTAAAGTGACACAAGTCCCCATGAGTTGGTGTGTATTCAGGTTTAAATCCCCACCAGTGTAGAAAAACATTTACACACACACACACACACGCAAGCGTTCTGACCTGTGTGTGTGTGTGTGTGTGTGTGTGTGTGTAGCGGGTCACACTCTGGAGCTGCTGGAGCCACTGGTGAAGTTTCAAGTGGGTCTGAAGAAGCTGAACATGACTGAGGAGGAACATGTGCTGCTGATGGCCATCTGCCTGCTGTCCCCAGGTGTGTGTTCATGGTTGTGTTTTACATGCATCTGTCATGCAATCAGATGCATTTAAGTTCAAAAGTTAGGAACTTAGTTGTAGTTCAACTTCACTACTGATCCTTACTTTTAAAAATGCTTGACTGTTAAACAAATTATTTTCCCAAAAATGAAACTTGACATGAGAGCTGGTCCACAAACAGCCAAAAAATGAAAAAAATGTTAGCATATTATTATAAAAACAATAACTGCACAGTGTAGATGTGACATTTCATTATTTATTATATTATATTTATTTTGTGAACAAAAAAATTATTTAAACCCTTTTTTATTATTTAAAATAATTGGGGGAAAAATGAATCAAATAGTTTTAGCATTTTACAATCTGGATGAGTTTACATAATGGGGGAAAATTAAAACACAAAAGTATATTGACATTACAAATAAATATAAATTAATTTTAAACTTTGATTATCATGAGTGTTATAGAGAGCAGTGATTTTCAATGTTTGTGACTCTTTAAAAAACTCTGGATTTTATATGTTGTTTACCAATTTAAGCTAATTTAATTATAGTGATTTTTATATATTAATAGTAATTATATTAATTATATATTCCTTGGAAGTTGGTTGAGAACATAAATGCATTTGCGAAACTAATTATTTAGACATCTGTAGATTGTTTAGCGTTTTAATTGTTCATTTAATTAGGTTTGTTTTAATATATTAACATTAATTAAATTAATAATAATATAATAATATATATTAATATTAATTAAATTAATAATAATATACTAATCTTCATTTGTAAGTGGCTGTGAATTTATTTGACTATTTGAATTGATCTTCTCCTGTAGATTGTTTAGCACTTTAATGAATGTAATATTTTTAATATATTAATATTACGTTATTATATAAATTAATTATTTTATTATTTTAGTAGATACAATTAACTATTAATATTATATACATTTTAATTATTTTATTAAATATTTTAAATTATTTTCAGTATGAATCGCATGTGTTATAACGATCCTCGTTTGGAATAAATGCATTTGTTTTATAAATGAATTGGTCTGTTCTGGAGCAGATCGGCCCGGCGTTCAGGACCACGTGCGCATCGAGGCGCTGCAGGATCGTCTGTGTGACGTCCTGCAGGCGTACATCCGGATCCATCACCCCGGCGGGCGTCTGCTGTACGCCAAGATGATCCAGAAGCTGGCGGACCTGCGCAGCCTGAACGAGGAGCACTCCAAGCAGTACCGCTCGCTGTCCTTCCAGCCCGAGCACAGCATGCAGCTCACGCCGCTGGTGCTGGAGGTGTTCGGCAGCGAGGTGTCCTAGCATCCGAGAGCCCCCCGGCACGCTCCGGAGCCCCGGCAGCACATGGGACACCGCTAGAGCGTCACCGGTCACTCTACGGGGGGCTGAAGGGATGCACGCACGAGCGAGGGAGTGAGGGTGGTGCACAGGTCTGGATAACGTCTCGGGATTCCCGCTTTTAAGCTACAGGGGATTCCGAAAGGAATGTATTAATAATGTATGAATAGAACGATGCATATAAACTAATATTTATATTTAAGAGAGAGAGAGAGAGAGAGATGGTTTGTATTAAGTGAAAATGTATGGCCAGGTTATCCTCTGATGTAATAGGATTAGCAGGCTCTTCTAGTTTGTGTGTGTGTGTGTGTGTGTGAGAGAGTGTGAGTGTGACGAAATTTTATGCAATTCAAATTCACAATGGCTCTGTTCCAAAACCTAGTGAGTGCCCTACGTAGGCGGCATTTCAAGACATATGTGCATCTATATCAAATCGCAACACAAAAAAAATCCCGGAATGCAGGGGTGTAGGAACAACTTGAATGTATAAATCAGCCGCAATTTTAATGGTGATTAAAATTAGTTTTTATTATTTTTAGAATGTCACATTGTTAGGTTAGTAACATTCTAGTGTCTAATTCTATTGCAAGTCAGATCGAGCACTGTTCGTGCGAGTTGCTGCGTTTGTAGTACGTTCACAAGCAGTTACTTTTGAGAATCTTTGGAGTTCACTTGGTTTTGGGTCAGTGGATTGAACTTGGCCTGATATATTGATCTGTATGTAGTATGTGTGCTTGTATGTCAAGGGCGGAGCATTATAGACACACTACACACACACACACACACACTCTCTAAACTGAGAGAAGGAGGCCTGGCTGTAGGTCTGATGTCTGTATAGATAGGATCTTAGTTGACCACAAGAGAGCCGAAACGCAGGAACTGGCCCCAGAGATCAGCCCAAATGCTGCTCGACATTATTTAGCATCGATAACAAGGCTATCCGGCTGCTTCGACCTCATATTATTCAGTGGATATAGTTCAAAACGAGGCCTTACTTTACCTTCTACCAGAGATATCAGAAGCAATGTGTAATACGAACCCGTTTCACTGGATTTTGAAGAGCAGTCAGCGTTTTTTGTCATTTTGTGTTATGTCTTCAAGCGTTGGGCATTGAGCAGAACTGTCAATCAACCAATGTAAATCAAGACAATTTATGTATATATCTACCCACATTTACATTCTCAAATGGTTCGTAAAACCATGCTTATGGGATAGGGCTGGTCTATGTACACGTATGCACAAATGCACCAATTTGCATTCATGTCCAACAATTTGTTTTTAACTGGACTCTGTAAATCACAAGCGATTCCCCCATTCCAGCAGTTTCCGCGCTGCTCTCTTGTGGTCATGAGCTGTAAATACCACTCGTGTTGTTTCTGTGCATATGTCTAATGAAAAGAATAGGCTAATACAGTTAATCAGCTGAAAAGAAGAAGCTTGGGAGAAATATGCAAATCTGATATTATGTCTCGGATGACATAATAAGCTTTTAAGGCCGTATCTATCGCTGATGCTTTTAGATGCAAATTCCACATTGAATTTTATTGCTTATAAATGATTACCTTGGCTTAGTTTTGTACGGATTCTGAGACATCAAACTGGTTATATTTTTATTTCTGCAAATCGACATCTCAAACAGACTGAGCTGCATTAGCTGTTCCCGCGTTCGCAAACTCGACTCGAAACTGCTGCTTTAGTTTTGTTTTTAGCTACAACCGCTGCCTCAAACCAGCCAATCCAGGCACACATGTAACCGGTCCGTGTAGAGGACTTGACGAAGCTTTAACATTACTGCGGGTGAAACGGAAAGAGGGGCTCGTCCAGACCTTGGCTGCTAACAAAAAAAACAGCGACGGACGTCCCGTTTATCTCAGCTGGAAGGTTCCTCGAGAGTAGGAACGCCTGGATGAACGCCGTCCTCCAATGGAGAAACCGTCTTGTGGACGATAGACTGGATTGCAGATACATGTATATACCAGTTACGATAAGCTTCGTTTGGATTATACTAGTTTTGAGTGTATTCGTAACTGCCAATGCCCCTTTTCACCTCCAAAATCCAGATCGAACACGACTGGATCGCTTGCATCCGATCAACAAGGGAAATAAACCGACAACCTCTGTCACCCGCTCTGGATTCAGCATGAAGCTTTGCCCTCATCACTTCAACCCAGTTAAGAGAGAAGGGACCTCCAATCGCCGGAGTCCCGCCAGTTTTGGGTTTGCTTCATTGGGTGGACATTATGAATGGAAAAACGAGGGGTTTCTGCCGTTTCGGTTTCCATTGATCAGTATTTTCGTGAAGGGGATGTTGTCGTAGACGCGTAGGAGGATCTTCTGGACTGTCTATGCACTTTTGGATCAGTTAATGTTAATCTTTGCATCCACCGAGATCCTAAAGCGGTTGTCTTCTTCTCTGTTGGATGTTCTTGGCTGAATTGAAGGCAGCAGACCAACCTAGCGCTCCAGTTGTTTGCGAAGCTCTCGGTTGGTCTTGCGCCGCACAGCTAGACTTTAGAAACCCATCGCTCATGCTGCACCTTTCCTCCGGAGAAAAGGTTGACCTTTAAAAGCCGTGCGGGGTTCTTGAGTCTAGCTGGAGGAAATCTACAGGCATGTACTTACGATGAAGCGGGTGAACGAATCGTTGATGACTCTGAATGCTGATTAAGGACAACACAAACCACCAGGTGCCGTTGTTAACCAAAATGAACTACCTCTCTCATTCATTCACACCATTACAATGTTTGTTTGTTTTTTTTGTTTTTATTTATTCTTCTCTGACTCAAATGCTGGACTGTTTACCTCAAGACGTCTCCATAAGCCTGCAGCTTAAACGGTGCTTTACTGCCTGACCGATGGCTAAAAGCCCTTTCTTGATGTGTTACGTTATCTCTGTTATGCTAACAACATGGCGGTTGTGTGCACGGAAAGTTGGCGCAACTCCCCAAGATGTACGTTGAGCGTTTCGTTTGGATCCTCCAATTGAAACGCTCACATTTTGGAGATGTTCCCGCTGGTATCCGTCAGTATTCACTCTTTCTCATGCAGAATGTCAAAGCATTGACAACCAAGCTAGCTAATCCCAAAGTATCCTCAATAAGCTAGTTTAAAGTATTGTTTGCTTTACAGCGTTTAGCATCGGAAAACTGTGTATTTGCAGATGTTTGCTTTGCATGTGTATTGAAGTTCTCATCTGTATTCAAGCTAATGGCTTAACTGTTCACAACTCTGCCTCTGGCGCCCTCTAGCTGCTCTCTTTGGTCTTTTCTTTCCTATTTCTCCACATGTCTCTTTGTCCCAGTGGTGTGGTCAGATTCTTTAACCATGTGGGAACTCAATCAAGGGTGGCATGAAGCATATGTGACCCTGTCTGTGAAATCCAGGCTAAAGTATGAGATAACAAGCATCAAAGTTTGATTTCAGCCATTAATCTCACTATGATTTCAATCTTTGACATGGCCTTACTAAGCCAATATTAAAGATATAAAGGTTATATTCTCACAGAATGTTCTACATCTTTATAAAGGATGATTTTATGTAGAAAACAGTAAATCACAAAAAAATGACTTTAGCTGGGTTTTCACAGGCAGGGTCACATATTTGACTTCCCTCACATTATTTTTATTGTTATTTTTATTATTATTATTATTATTATTGACAACAAAAGCAATGATAATAGTAACAGTAATAATAATAATAGTTCTACTGTTAATAATAATAATAATAATAGTTTAATAATAATTAGCACTATTAATAATAAATTACTATTATTATTATTATTATAAATGATTTTATTATTGTAAATAATTCTAATTATAATAATAGTAAAACATTAATTATTATTTAATAATGCTGCAATTTTATTATTATATTAAAAAATAATGCTGATATTATTATTATCATTATATTTAAAAATAATAATAATTAATGCTGTATTATTATTATTATATTTAAAAATAATTAATAATAATAATTAATTCTGGTATTATCATGATTGCTATTAATAATAATATGCTTTTATTATTGTTTTACAATATTACAATATTACTTATAATAATAATATTATTATTATTGCAATTAATTTTTAACAAAATAAAAGCATTTATTATTTGTATTAATCATACTTGTTATTCATTATTTAATAATAATTAATTATATTATTATTTATTCCATTCAGTTCCATTTTGTCTAGATGGTTTCAAACACATTCTTGTATACATCTGCCAAACATTGCTCGCCATTTCGATTTAAACAAGGCTGGTTTTATCTGGTTTCACTGATGCTTTGTCCTCTCTGTTTCTTCCTCATCATCAGCTCATCTAAACACCTCTGATCCACTGTGCTTCTGCCATTTCTCCATCCATTTTCCCCCAAACTACACACTCAGAAACACAAACGTATAGATTCGCCACCAGCATTTACTTTACAGACAGAAATACTCAGTACTATCTTCAGCGTAGAAGTCATATAATGTCATGTTGTTGCTTTTTTTTTTGGAGTGACGGAAAGACTGACAGATTACTGCTCAATGTTTGGACACTATTCTCCACGCTAGCTCATTCAGACCTCTGTGTGCCTACACCCCAAAGCCTTATTGTGGGAGCATGTCAAGGTTCGGGTGTTAGTTTGAAGTTCTGCCCAGTTTGTGAAGATCATTCGCGAGATCGAGGCTCACAGTCGGACTGAACGCAGGTTCAGTACAGAATTATCTAGAAATGGCTTCTTGAATGAGTAAAAATGTAGGGTGGGACTTGAATCGATTGGATTGTTGTCATTTGTAAAGGAAGGGGACGTTATTTTGATTCAAGATTTCAAGGTCATATGATTTTTTTTTAAAAACTGACATATACACTACCGGTCAAAAGTTTGGGATCAGAAGGATTTTAAATGTTTTTACAGGAGTTTCTTCTGCTCATCAAGGGTGCATTTATTTGATCCCTGAAAATACAGGGAAAATTGTAATATTGTGAAATATTATTATGATGTCAAATAACATTGTTCTATTTTAATATACTTTAAAATCTAATTTATTTCTGTGATCTGCAGCTGTATTTTCAGCATCATTACTCCAGTCTTCAGTGTCACATGATCTTCAGAAATCATTCTAATATGTTGATTTATTATCAACTGTTCTGCTGCTTCATATTTTTTTGGAACCTGCAATACTTTTTTTCAGGATTATTTGATGAATAAAAAGTTAAAAAGAAGAGCATTTATTTAAAATAGAAATCTTTTCTAACAGTATACACTACTGTTTAAAAATTTGGTGTCAGTACATTTTTATTCTTTCTTTTTTTTTGTTGAAAGAAATTAAAACTTTTATTCAGCAAGGATGTGTTAAATTGTTAAGAAGTGATAGCAAAGATTTATATTGTTAGAAAAGATTTATATTTCGGATAAAAGTTGTTCTTTTTAACTTTTTATTCATCAAAGAATCCTGAAAAAGTATCGCAGTTTACAAAAAAATATTTGTCAGCACAACTGTTGATAATTCTAATAATAAATCAGCATATTAGAATGATTTCTGAAGATCATGTGACACTTTATACTGGAGTTATTGCATCACAGAAATAAATTATATTTTAAAGGATATTAAAATAGAAACCATTAATTTATATTGTAATAACATTTTGCAAGATTACTGTTTATTTTCTGTATTTTTTATTAAATAAATGCAGCCTTGATGAGCAGAAGAGGAGTTCTTTAAAAACATTACAAGTCTTACTGATCACAGACTTTCGAACGGCAATGTAAAACATTTATAATAAACAATTCAGTATTCCATATAACAATAATGACTTTAATGAAAATCTCAGGACTCAAATGCGTCATTTGTGTGTGTTTAGAAATAAATCAACTAACTTAAACTCGACCCTTCAAACTTTCGCTCCAACAGGACAACAGATCTGATCTGAAACAGAGAACTGGTTGAAGAAAACCAGCGTTCATGTTTATGTCCACTAGTGTGTTCAATAAATTACAGATTTAGAAATGCAATGAGGTTGCGTAGCTAGAGGCCTTCAGATAGTGTTTGACTGAATCTGTTCAGTCGGACTGTGATTCTCAGCTCTCCGAATGAACCAAACCAAAACCACGGGAAACTCAGGCTGGTTTCTTAGTGATCCAAACACATTTGTCTCAGACAGACGGTCCGAGAGAACGCTCCTGGAAACAGGTGCCTTATTTTCCGAATGTATAAACTTCAAATCACGATTACACGTTGCTGTTTTGTTTTGCTACATGATAAATGATGCCATTTTCTAGCATGGATTGTGTTTTAAGTTTGAAGACACATGCTTATTTGTCCTGAGATTAAGTATATTTTCTATTTTTTAATAACTGATTTAATTTGAGAATTGCTTGGTTGCAGGTGTCTCCAATAAATGAAGGATAATTCATGTAATTTGGGATAAGTTGGTTGGTAAAGCAGCACTTTTACATGCTGTTTTAGACACGGTACCGGTCTGTTTGAGACGGATTCACCACCGCTTTGTCCTGGTTTCCTGCATTAAATTTGTTGAACGTGATCATAAAAGGCAAAATCTAAGACTTTTAGGCGAAATCTTGGACAAATCTGGTCGGTGGTGGATCACGGTTTGGATCTCGAGAACCCATCGTGACTTTCTAAATCACAGAAACACACCTCACATCACTTTTATATGACTAGAGAAACTCAAAAAGCTCAAAACACTAATGTATAATTATCATTCTTTCATTTTTAAACTGTCAGTCAGCTTAGACCGTCTCATTTGTGTGATCTCTCTTTTGTCCTTGAATGTCCATTACACAGTTATTTTGTGCATTGTATGTAGTAAATGAGATGTTTTGGAAAAATCACAAATAAACAGCTGTATATAGTGATGCATAACCTGTGACTGTCTATGAGTGAAACATTCAGTCAGAAGAGAAACTACCTTGTATGAAGTAATATAAATATAGTAATACAAATTTAACAGTATACTCAAAACACTCTGCATGATGCAATAAATTATGCATCCCATGAAACATTGGGAATGATGTAATCTAAAAAAACAATGGCATAATATACAAATATTGACTTGTAGTCATGGATGGTAATATGTAAATATATGCAAATTTTGCAGTTTTATGGGAAACTGACTTGATTATGTCATTTGCAGTATTTTATTGAGTTGAATAAGAATGCAAATGGATGAAAACTACTAAGTATCAGCATTTAAAAACTTCAGCGCTCCAGTTTTTCAGTGGAAAGAAAACATTCAAAATACACTTTTAAGTGTTTATTTTATTGCACTTTATCCATTTGCGTCTGTAGATTTCAATTGCAATCCATATCTTCAAAAGATTTTTTCTCCAGTTCAGAAGCTCTTACATACACCAAAACTTACAGTTTTATTCCTTTCTATATTCTTAAGGATTTTATAGAGGGGTTTGTTCATATTTCATTTATACTAATTTATACAACATTTTATTCCCCAAAACATAGTGAAAATCCTTATTTTTAAAGATTATTAATTTTTTTCTCCACTTCAGCACCACTTACATACACCAAAACTTACAGTTTTATTCCTCTCTATATTCTGTAGGATTTTATAGAAGGGTTTGTTCATATTTCATTCATACTAATTTATACAACATTTTATTCCCAAAAACATGGTGAAAATCCATATTTTTAAAGATTATTAATTTTTTTTTCTCTACTTCAGCACCACTTACACACACCAAAACTTACAGTTTTATTCCTCTCTATATTCTGAAGGTTTTTACTGAGGCGTTTGTTCATATTTCATTCACACTTATATATATATATATATGACATTTTATTCCTAAAACACAAAAATTTTTATTATTATTATTATTATTTTTTCTGGCTGTTGACAGAGAGAGAAAAAATAAACCCAAAAAACCTTTAACTCTAATATGTCAGCAAAATCAAACAAGAATTTTCAATCTAATGTTCAGATTTCATTTTTGAAATATGAACATTAGTGCATATTTATTTAGACAATTCTTCATTTGCATATTTAGACATAACATTTCAGAAAGCTTGTAATACAAAATAATTATTAAAAATAAATTGAAATGTGCAATTCTTAATATAATTAATCAACTGGGAAACTATCTTCAGGCCGTCGGAACAAAAACACTGAAGAAAGAAAGAAAGAAAGAAAGAAGGACTTGCAACAGCTGGTGGGTGTTTAATGTACTTTCACATAATTTATGTGATTGATATTTATTTTGATTCATGTCATTTACACGTGTACTTGCTTGCTAGCCATGCTTTACTGTATGGCACAACAAATTTAACCTGTCAGCATTTCTCACAATGTGAATTCAGATATATTTGTGTATATTTTGCAAATAAATAAACATATTGTTTGTGGAGTAACTGATAAGGCACATTAATTTACTGTAATTTATTGCATCTTCTAACCCAGTCCATTAAAGCACAGTATCCTGATTTGACATTAAATTACGAGAAATAAAAAAGACGTTTCATTTCATATTTTTAGTGAAGTGTAAATCATGAATACCCAAATTACTTTGACGTTTTTGATGAATGGGTGAAATTTTATTAAATGCAGGATAAATGTCTTTTAATGTCAATTTATAGATTTTTTTAAATAAAAACATTAAATACTAAATTTAAATCACTGCATAATTTTTATGATCATTTTATATATATATATATATATATATATATATATATATATATATATATATATATACATATATACAAACTACCATAATAATTATTCAGTGTGTGTGTGTATACACACACCGTTGTGGTCAAAATTTTTCATACACTTTATATAGTATCTGCAAAATGTTCATTATTTTACCAAAATACGAGGGATCATACAAAATGCATGTTATTTTTTATTTAGTACTGACCTGAATAAGATATTTCACATAAAATATGTTTACATATAGTCCACAAGAGAAAATAATAGTTGAATTTATGAAAATGATCCTATTCAAAAGTTTACATCCCCTTGACTCTTAACACTGTGTTGTTAGCTGAATGATCCACAGCTGTGTTTTGTGTTTTTCATGAGTCCCTTGTTTGTCCTGAACAGTTAAACTGCCTGCTGTTCTTCAGAAAAATCCTTCAGCTCCCACTAATTCTTTGCTTTTTCAGTATTTTTGTGTATTTGAACCCTTTCCAGCAGTGACTGTATGACACTGAGGACAACTGAGGGACTCAGACTCAATTATTACAGAGGCTTCAAACTCTCGCTGATGCTCCAGAAGGAAACACAATGCATCTTTTTAAAGAAATTAATGCTTTTATTTAGCAAGGATGTGTAAAATTGATAAAAATTGATAATAAAGACTTATATTGTTATCTTATTTAGGTCAGTACTAAAAAAATAAAATAACATGCGTTTTGTATCATCCCTCTTATTTTGGTAAAATAATTTACACTTAGCAGATACTGAAAATTTTGTTAACAACTTGTAGAATTTTGCAAATTCTAGAATTATAATTCTGCCATTATATACTTTTTTCAGGATTCTTTGATGAATAAAAAGTTAAAAACAGCATTTATTCAAAGTATAAATCTTTTCAAACAATATAACTCTCTGCTATCACTTCTTATCAATTTAACACATCCTTCCTGAATAAAAGTTTTAATTTCTTTCAAAAAAAAGAAAGAATAAAAATGTACTGACCCCAAACTTTTGAACTGTAGTGTATATTGTTAGAAAAGATTTCTATTTTAAATAAATGCTCTTCTTTTAAACTTTTTATTCTTCAAAGAATCCTGAAAAAAGTATCACAGGTTCAGCAGAATAGCCTACCGCTGGCTTATACACATTCAGAACATCTTCCAGATGTGTGGACATTCACAGAAAGACCAGAATCTGACCACTGCATGTACAAAAATCATTTCAGGTTTAAGAAGCGTTTCAACTGCATCAACCACTGATGAACACAATCATTTTTATTTGAATTATCACTCAGTAGATTATTTAATTACTATGTCTTTAAAAGGCTTTCGTCTTTCAATCACATTAAAATGCACAAATTCATGTTTTTTCTTATTTACCTGTAATGCAAACTCTCCCACACTTTTTGTCACCTGAACCTCTTTCACCAAATATATTTTAGTGAATAATCATATTTAGATATATTAAGATCAGTGTTCTGCCGCGGATCTTTTTACGTCGTCTTTCCCTTTAAATGCGCTGCTCGGAGTGCGCTCGCGGTCTCATGATGTGACGTAACGGCGCAGCTGACAGCAATGAAGCGCACTTAGTTTGGTCCGCCGGTGTGAACGCAACGGCAACCGCAAACCTCACGCGGATCCCGTCTGTTTTTGGGCTTGTCACGGCCCGGTAGCGCTTATATTAAACATATGCGCGGTAGTGCGCTCATAGTGAAGCTCTGACGCGCGCTCAAAGCGACTGAAGCGCTGTTTTAGTTCACCTCTGTGAATTCGCGCGCCTCCGCTCTCTTATAACGGTCGCTCCGGGGAGAAGTGCGTCAGTCGTGGCTATGATCACCTCCACCCCGATGGAGAGCCGCGCCTCCGCCGTGCGATCCTCCAGGCGGAGCGGCGCGTCTCCGTCCGGCGTCAGCCCGACGCGCCTGACGCGCCTGCAGGAGAAGGAGGACCTGCGGCAGCTCAACGACCGCCTGGCAAACTACATCGAGCGCGTCCGACAGCTGGAGAACGACAAGAGCTCCCTGCAGCTCCTGCTGGAGGAGAAGGAGGAGGTCACGCGCAGGGAGGTCGGGAGCGTGCGCCGCCTGTACGAGACCGAGCTCGCGGACGCGCGCAAGGCTCTGGACGCCACCGCTAACGAGCGCGCAAGGCTCCAGATCGAGCTGACGCAGCTGCAGGAGGAGCACCGCAGACTCACGGCCAGGTCAAGAGTTCACCGACACCTGAAACTCAATCCGGGGCCGTTCACAAGCGCTAGCCGCTCCGCGTTATTCTTTTCCCCGAAGCGCACTGTAACTTGCGCTCCCGTTGCTAAGCAACCATGCTCTCCGTGACCACTTGGACATTTCACAAGCTCTGCTACTAAATTTACATTAAATTAATTTAAAATGGCTATGATCAGCTGTTCCTCCATATCTTGGCTGAAAAGTTGTTTTAGATGTTTTTATGTCGCTGCTGTGCGGACGCGCTTGGAAAAAAACGCGCTCGTCTCTCTCTATTTGCCGCGCGTCTACAATTGAAAATAACGAACTTTTGCCGCGCGCTAAAGACGCCATATGTGAGCGGCCCCTTATACATCTAGAAGCAAACACGTGCTCTTACTGAACGGCTGTGGTGCGCTGATCGGTTTCCTTGGTTACCGCTGTAAACAAACACTTATGAACACTGCAGCAGGTGGAGCTTAAAGCGTTTCCTTGGTTACCGCTGTAAACAAAGCAGCGCTGCACTTATGAACTTTAATATGCTTTATACAGAGGCAACATGAAAAGATAAATAGCATCTAAACTTTTCTACAGACAGTAAGTTCTCCTCAGAGACACATTCATATAAACTCCTGCCACTAACTGAATCACGATTTGTTTAGCATCTCAACCGATTTGAATCGATTTTCAACAAGCTCGCGGTTAATCGTTACATCCCTAATAATATTATTATTCATTTTATTACTTTAATGTAATTACTAGTTGATTTAAAACTCGTTTTTACAGACTTGCTGTTTTGACTGTCATTTTTTTTTTTAAATTTTGTTTCTTTTGTTAACATTTGAAGTGGATCAAAACCTATCATCAAAGTTGTCCTAAAATATGTATGTGTATATGTGTGTGTGTGTGTGTATATATGTGTGTGTGTGTGTATATATGTGTGTGTGTGTGTGTGTATACTGTATAGTCAAGAACATAAGTAAAGCAAAACAGAACAATACAATATTAACTTATACATGTCCAAAAGGAGTAGGAAGAAGCATAAGCGACACATTCATTATATATTGTTATTTGTTTAATATTATTCTAAATTGTATTATTATTAATAAGTATTATTATTGAAGATATAGAAATTGTTATAGAATAATTACTACTAATAATAATTATCACTGCTACTTTAATCTAATAACCAGTTAGTATAAAACTAGCTTTTATACTTTTTGACTGCAGTTCTGTTTTGTTTTGTGTTTTCACTGCTTTTTTATTATTTTATCATCATCATTATTTTTTTTCTAACATTTGCATTATTTATATATTATAAATGTGTTTTGTTTTAATCAAAAGTAATTTAAAAATGAGAAAATACAACATGTGATTCACCTTAGGGAGAAAATAACACATAAGAAAAACTGAAAGCATAGCCTTTTGTTGTTGTTTGTTTTTTAAGCTGTGTTGTTGCCGTCAGTGTCAGCGCAGCGTGATGAATGTAGTGTCCCTCACGTCTCAGGAATAATAAGAAGGAGAGCGAGCTGACCACGGCTGTGGGACACTGGAGGAATCTCGAAGCCGCTCTGAACTCGAAAGAAGCCGATTATGCCAACTTACTGTCCACCAACCGCCGGCTGGAGAACGAGATCTCTGACCTCAGGACTCAGGTGTCCAACGTGAGTGTAAACACATCCGAGCTAGAACTGAATCATGAACTAGCTGCAGACTCCTCACTAGTCACATGACACTCTGATGGACATCAGACTTGTTTTAGTACCGCTGTGATACTACTCTAATATTTATTAATATTTTGTGAATCTTATTTATCATCTTAAGTAATCTTTTTATTTTTATGTATTTTTTGTCTTTTCTTTTAATGTTTAATAACTTGTTATTTTAGTACATCAAATCATAATGAGAAATGTTTCCTTGGCAACTAGCTAAAAGAAAGTGTTTATTTATTTATTTTTTATTTTTTTTTTAGTTTTATTTCAAGTAATGAAAATGTTATTTATGGTTTTAGTTTAACAAAAATAAATTTATTATTATTATTATTTTATATATATATTTTGACTTCATTTTAACTTTAGTTTTAATAATTTTATGTGTTTTTTGTCATATGTGTGTGTGTATTTTATCTTAATTTTGTTTCAGTTAGTTTATTTTAGTATTTAGGTTATGAAAATGAGAAATATTGCTTTGGCAACTAGCTAAATATATATATTTTGTTTCAGTTAAAGTTTTATTTCAAGTAATGAAAATAGTTTTTTAGTTTGTTAGTGATAATAACCATGAAAATAAATTGAAACCTTATTATTTTTTATATTTAGTTTTTATTTTATTTTATTTTATTTTTTTGTCTAAATAGTTGTTCATTTTTATTTCAGGTTTAATTTGTTTTTTTTTTGTACATCACACTGTGATGCAGACTACCTCACTAAATAAATGTTTTTTTTTTGTATTTTTATTTCTGCTAAAGTTTTGTTTCAAGTAACGAAAATGTTTTGTATGGTTTTATTTTAACAGTAATAATTGTGAAAATAAATTAAAACTTTAATTTTTATGTTTTTTTATATATATATATATATATATATATATATATATATATGTATGTGTGTATTTATTTATTTTTTTGTCTTTATTTAAACTTGTTAGTTTTAGTAATTTTGTTTATTTAATTGTATTTTTTTTTTTTATTGTGTACGTCAGCCCACTGTGTGCTGGTTTTTGTGTCTAAATGTTGACTGATAGAAGTCCTGCGCAGCTTGAGTTGTTCTAATGTGCAGTCATTTCCAAACCTCGAACCCACTGAAGTAAAGCAAGCAATCTCTTCCTCTTCCTTGCAGCTTGAATCGGGGCTGCAGAGCCTCAAAACCCAGCTGAACTCCGAGATGCTGCGGCGTGTGGATGCAGAGAACCAGCTCCAGACGCTTCAGGAGCAGCTGGACTTCCAGAAGCATCTCAGTGAACAGGTTTCTGCTGTGTTCTAGTTGTGGATGCTGGTGTGCACAGATGGGGCTTTGACTGCGTCTGCGTCTGCGCTGCTGTGTGCAGGAGGTGCGTGAGATGCGCAGTCGTCACGAGAGCCGGCTGATGGAGCTGGACAGCGGCAGACAGAAGGAGTTCGAGGGGAAACTGGCCGAAGCCATGAAGCAGCTCCGAGAGGAACATGAAGCTCAGATCCAGCAGTACAAAGAGGAGCTGGAGAAAACCTTCGCCGCTAAGGTACAACTGTCTGCTTTTGTTCAAAAACCCTCAGTCATTTCATTTATAATCTAAAACTGATTTTCTCCCAAGGTCTGCTTGTTTATATTGTTATATTTGTAATTTTATTATATATACAGTTACAGCAAATGAAAAACATTTATTGTTATATATATTGTGTGTGTGTGTATGTGTATGTGTATATATATATATATATATATATATATATATATATGTATATGTATATGTATGTGTATGTATGTATGTGTGTGTGTATACAAATATATTGTATATATGTATACTGTAGTATATATTGTAAGTCGCTTTGGATAAAAGCGTCTGTTAAATGACTAAATGTAATATATATATATATGTGTGTGTGTGTTTGTGTGTTCCCTCCACTGGCCCTTGTCAATCATAGCCTCCTAAAATATTCATTCATTATAAAATAAAAATATATTTTATATTACTATTATTATTAGAAAGAATGAATATAAATTTTATATATATATATATATATATATATATATATATATATATATATATATATATATATATATATATATATATATATATATATATAAAATGTACTATTATTAATAATACTAATATTATTATTAAATATGTATTCTATTATATTATTATAGTACTATTATTGTTTGCATTATAAAAATACACATTTTATGTATTATTTAATAATAATACATAAAATATAAGTTGTTACCATTATTGTTTAAAAGTTATTTATTATTATTATTATTATTAGTAGTATTATTAGAAAAGTTATATAGATATTTAGAGAGAGGAATTTATTTAATATTATTATTATTATTATTAAATATTTTATTATATTAATATTATTTGCATTACAAAAATGTCAATTTATATTGTTTTTTAATAAATAAAATATAGATTATTACCATTGTTTAATTTTTTTTGAAAAAGTATATATAATGAAATGTATTTATTATTATTATTATTATTATTATTATTATTATTATATTAATATCATTATTTGCATATATAAGCATTATAAAATATTTTATTTATATATTTTTTACATTATTCAAATAAAAATATATTATATTACTATTATTATATGATATGTGTTGTTGTTGTTGTTATTTTTATTATTATTATAAAAAAATTATTTTATTATTGTAGTAGTAGTAGTTTTTTTTTATTTTTATTATTATTGTTCATAATATAGTTTTGCATGATAATCTCCTTTTTTCTCTGCCTTTAAGAAACGCCCTGCATATGTCTCCTGTCACTTTTCTAGTGTGCACTCTTGTGAAACACGCTGTCAGTCAGTAATGCATATACATTTCTTACTTGCTTTCTATCAGCTGGCCAGTCTTCATGTGTTTATAACACACAGTATCTGACCAGCAAGAGAGCAGCCAGTGAAACTGCAAAACAGACTGCGAGAGCAGAAATAATAACCATTTTGCTCCATTCCTTGGCAGAATAGAAAAGACAAGCTGCCCAAAATCTCCTCAAATACCTTCCTCAGTTTCCTCCAGATGCTGGAGCTTTTAAAGCGGATGTGTATGAGACTATAAACCACGTGTTCAGCAAATTCCCCTTCTCCTCAGATGAAAACTGACTGTAGGAAAGACTATATATGCTTATTTCTTTGCAGTTTTATGAATTTTCTGATGCGTTTCATAATGCAGCAGCAATGCACAAAATCAAGTTTCCCAGCTTAACCCTTCTATCGCATTCAATTCAGTTTCACTCTGAAGCAGTTCATCATTTCTAAAAAATCCATAGTTCTTAATACAGGAAAAAAATGTTGCATATGGATTAAGACCATCGAAATACACTTATTTTTTTCCAGATTTAAAAAAAAGATTTCTTAAGATATATAACCATGTGAACTAAATTGTTACATCTTTGGAATTCGGGTCAGTTTTGACCCCAAAAAGGCTTACATAAAAATGTCTACAGAATTTATAGTTTTTAGTACAGGAAAAAAAGAATTGCACATGGATTAAGACCAACAAAATATGCATTTTTCTTTTTCTATTTAAAAAAAAAAAATTGCAAGAGATGTACAAAAAATAAAAGAAATTAAAAATTCAGTTTTTAGTACGGGAACAGTTTTTTGCATATGAAGACTATCAAAACACACCATTTATTTATTCCAGAGTTTTTAAAATTATTTTAAACTAAATCAATACACGTTTTGCATTCGGGTCAATTTTGACCCAGAAGTGAACCGTGGCTTTACAAGTGAAATTACGCTGCTTTTTTTTGTTTGTTTTGTACATGAATTTTGATGGTACATATGCTCGGCATGCACAAAAACACTATAAACAGACAAAAGATGTATCTGACAAACTAACTATACAGTTCAAAGACCAAATAGTCAAAATTTGAAAAAATAAATAAATAAATGTATGCATTTAGCAGACGCTTTTATCCAAAGCGACTTACAGTGCATTCGGCTATCAATTTTTACCTATCATGTGTTCCCGGGGAATCGAACCCCCAACCTTGCGCTTGTTAACGCAATGCTCTACCACTTGAGCTACAGGAACACGAAAAAGAGTTTGAAAGCTGCCACCTATTGATGAAGCGCAGTCTTTTTCATCCGAAGGTGAAAGTTCATGCAAGTAAAATAAATATATTTTATTTGAAAACATTCCAGAGTGACATTTATGTTGCTTTGATGTTGTTTTGTTAGAAAAAGAATATGTAGGTTTCATAAATTTGGACTGTTTTTGATCAATTTTATTCATTAATACTGATAATTATCAGTTTATCTGTTCTTATAAATTTCATATAATGAGATACTGAAATCAAATTGCTCGGTAATACTGCAAAAAATATATTTTATCCCACGTCACAGTTGTTTTGCGATAGTTCTTGTAAAATATGAAATTTCCTAGAATTTGTCAATTTTTTAATTAACGAAAAGGGGGTAAAATGTAGTAACACCATAGTAAAACACGGTAACATTCAAAAGTTTGACATTTTTGCATTTTCACTCATTAATGAGAAGTTAAAGATCAGGTACAATATGGTTTTCGTTGAAAAAAATGAAGTTATGGCTGTTTCATAAGCACACGTTTCACCGGGTCAAAAATGACCCGGGAATATGTGAGCACAGTCTAATGCGATTTAAGGGTTAAATAGTCTTTTCCTGCAGTCAGATGTGCATGTACATTTATCCGTCTGTCTCTCAGAGTGAGGTAGTCTGCAGTTTCTCTCAGCTGAGGTGCAGGAAAACTGTAGTTCAGGGATTTGAGCGACAGGAAGTGGCTGCTGCGACCTGGACGCACAGGAAGTGCTTGAGTCCGTCACATCTGTCTGTCATGGTACCTCAGTAATGTGTCAGTCATTTCACAGAACACACCCTCCTGCTGGTTCTCAGTGCTTTGCCTTGATCTCTTGCAGCTGGAGAACGCCAAGCAGGCGGCGGTGAAGAACAGCGACTTCGCCTCGTCGACGAGAGAAGAGCTGGTGGGAACTAAACTCAGACTGGAGTCTCAGTCCATTCAGATCTGCAACCTGCAGAAACAGGTAATGATCCTGCAGCTGTGAATGCTGATATTAAAACGGGAGCTTTTTACTTCACATCTGTTCATTTTAAGCTCATCTACACTACTGTTCAAAAGATTTGGATGATTTTTTCCAGCAAGGATGTATTAAATTTATCAAAACTAACAGTAAAGAAATTTATATAATTTCTTCATGAAAAGTAATAAATGTTATGTTAGTTGATATTTTGAGTTATTTCTATATATATATATATATATATATATATTCAGAAGTTCAGTCATGGTTCAGGAATTTTTTTTTTTTTTTTTTAGAAATTAACTTATTCAGTAAGGATGCACAAATTTTTCATAAGTGACAAATACATTATAATTTCTTCATGAAAAATAGTAAATGTTAGTGTATATTTTGAGTTATATATATATATATATATAAAAACATGTACATTACCATTTTTATAGTTCCAAAAAAAATTAAGCCGCACAAGTTTTAGCTCTGATAATAAATCATCATATTGTTCTGATTTCTGAAGATCATGTGACACTGAAGACTGGAGTAATGATGCTGAAAATACAGCTGCGCATCACAGAAATAAATTACAGTTTAACAGAGATTCATATAGAAAACAGCTGTTTGAAATCGTAATAATATTTCACCTTTTTGATGAAATAAATGCAGCGCTGGTGCACAGAAGAGACTGTTGAACAGCAGTGGTATTCATGAGTGATGTGTGTGTGGCTCAGAATGCAGCTCTGGAGGCTCGTGTTCAGGAGCTGGAGCAGATGTTGGACCGCGAGCGACAGATGAACCAGCAGCGGCTCTCACAGAAGGAGCAGGAGATGGCCGACATGCGGCAGCAGATGCAGGAGCAGCTGGAGGAGCACCAGAACCTGCTGGACGTCAAGCTCATGCTGGACATGGAGATCAACGCCTACCGCAAGATGCTGGAGGGAGAGGAGAAGCGGTGGGTCCAGCTCAATTCAGCAAGCTTCAGCTTTTTATTTAGATTTGTATTTATTTATATGAAAATTATTATTATTTTGGTGATTTTAAGCTCATCAACACTGTTGAAATGGTTTTTGTTTTGCTTGTTTTTGAAGAAATTCTATTCACCAGGGATGCATTAAATTGATCAAAAGTGACAAAAAAATATATAATTTCTTCAACGAAAAACTTTTTTTTTTTATGTATAACTACAAAAAGTTTGGACAAATATATATATATATATATATATATATATATATATTTTTTTTTTTTTTTTTTAACATCTATAATGTTATATATTAATGTTTATTTCAGCATTTAACTTTAAACAAAAGTTCCCATTTCCAAGCTCTACTTGAATGGATTCATTATTTGTTTATTTTATTTGCTTATTTATAAGTATAATTATAATATATATAATTATGATTTATAATTTTTATTTATATTTGTTATTAATGTATTTATTTGTATTTTATTTAAAATTATTTTGTGGTTAAATGGTCATTTCAACAGTTTTATAAACCTTGTTTTTTATGCATCATTTCAATTTATAATTGAATACATTTTTAAAATCAAAAGTTGTATTTGTTAACATTAATTAAAGCACTGAACTAACATGAACAATGAACAGCTGTATTTTTATTAGCTAACATTTAACAAAGATTAAATGCCTTTTTTCGTTTGTTTTTATTAGTTTATTATTTTTTAGGTGATTTTTTTTTTTTTTTTTTTTTTTTTTTTTTTTTTTTTTTTTTTTTTTTACTTTTATTTAAATGCTTTGGTTAAATGTCCATTTCAACAATTGTATGTACCCCATGTATTATGCATCATTTGAATTTATATAATAATAATAATAAGAGTGTTAACATTAGTTCATGCACCGTGAACTAACATGAACAAACAGTTGTTTTTATCAGCTGACGTTTACCAGTGGATTAAATGCACTGAGAGCTACGTCAGCGAGCCTGAAGCAGTGCGTAGACTGATGCTGAGTGCTGTGTTTGTGTGCAGACTGAATCTGTCTCCGAGTCCGGTGCAGCAGTCGTCCATCCCTCGCACTCACGCTCAAGCCGTGAGGAGACACTGGACGAGGAAGCGCAAGCACGAGGGCACGAGTTCAGGACTGTCCCCCAGCTACAAGCTCTCCCAGCATTCCTCGTCGCGCGGGAGCCTGTCCATCGACGAGATCGACCCGGACGGACGCTTCATCAAGCTCAAGAACAACTCGGATCAGGTGCCACACTCCAGTCTCTCTGAACATGATCACTGTTGATTCAGCACTGATGAACTCTTACACTTTCTGTTAATATTTACCAAGTTTTAGTTATTTTGCTGTGTTTTTTTTTTTTTTTTTAATATCTATATAATTTAATATTTTGAATTCTTTATTTTTATTTGTTTCTGAAAGTATTGGTAGTCTCTTATTATTTTCACTTTTATACTTTCATTTTAATTGTTTAGTTGTAGTAATTTTGTGTTTTTGTCACTTATTAGTTTAATATACTGTATAGTATTAATATTTAGAATTTTCATTTTATTTTAATTGTAGTAATTGTCCTTTTTATTGTTTTTAGTATATCTATATAATTGTTTATATTTAGATTTTTTTGAATTTTAATTTAAGATTTAGTCATTTTGATGTGTTTTTGTCACTTAAATAGGTTTTTTTTTCTTAAACTTGTAGTAATTTTGTTTTATTTTTATCACTTAGTTTTTTTTAAATACTGTGTTTATATAGTTTTTATTAATATTTAGATTTTTACTTTACACAGTATTCCTTTATCAATTTAATTCAAGTTTGTTTTAGTTATTTTGTGTTTTTGTCGCTTTTAGTTTTTGTTTAGATAGTTTAGTAATATTAAGAATTTATATATATATATATATATATATATATATATATATATATATATATATATATATATATATATATATATATATATATATATATATATATAATTTTAATATTTTCCATTTTCATTTGAGTAATTTTATGTTTTTATCACTTGTTAGATTGTGTCTATATAGCTTTTAATAATTTAAATTATTTTATTGGTCTTTTTGGTATTTATAATTTATTAATATTTTTAATTTTGTTTCTATATTATATTTTATTTTATTTTATATATATATATATATATATATATATATATATATATATATATATATATATATATATATATATATATATATATATATATATATATGAATATGAATATGAATATGAATAATTATTTCATAATTTTTTTCAGTGTTATTTTAAACAAATTAGAAATGTTGACTTGGCTGCTAAGTGATTTTTAATTTTTCTCCAGTTTTTATTTGAAGTAAATGTTTCTATGGTGTAATAACACGCCTGCAGTGTGCATCACAATATGAGTAAATGTGCTTGAAAATGGAAAGCACAAATGTTTGTGTATGAGATGTTGATGTGGTAAAGTGAGTATGTGCTTGTTGGATTGGGATGAATGTCCAGCTCCGTCTGTGTTCAGGATCAGTCTGTGGGCGGCTGGGTGCTGAGGAAGAGTGAAGCAGAAGCTCCTGACATCGTGTTTCAGATCCCCTCTCCGTGTGTGCTGAGCGCCGGACAGACGCTGACGGTAAGCCTGGTCAAGCCCTGCTAAATGAGCTCGGGTTTGTCCGAGTGACCCGTCTGAATGCTGCCTGCGGCGTGTGTCCAGATCTGGGCCGCGGGGTCAGCGACGGAGCTGGTGCCGCGGGGGGATCTGGTGCTCAGGACCCACGAGACCTGGGGCCCGTTCGGAGAGGTGCGCGTCTCCCTGCTGAACACACAGAACGAGGTGACACACCTGTATTCTATTATAACCCAGTGTTTGTTTAATGCATGATAACTTGAATGTGTAAGACTCTGTGTGAAGCCGTGGTTTACAGTGAGTTATAACAGCTGAGGGGCGTTGTTAGGCAGAGAGACTAAAACCCTCTTAGCTGTTATATATTCACTGTAAACCACGGCTTCTCGGGGATTATTGCTTTTATAAAACGGTTATACCGTATACATAAGGTTTCACAGAATAAAACGGAGCAAATAAAGTGTAGTGATATTAA
This sequence comes from allo-octoploid hybrid of Carassius auratus x Cyprinus carpio, assembly GCA_024542945.1. NCBI lineage: Eukaryota > Metazoa > Chordata > Actinopteri > Cypriniformes > allo-octoploid hybrid of Carassius auratus x Cyprinus carpio. The sequence goes on from JANHFF010002615.1 coordinate 92,957, forward strand.
TAAAAACAGTATTCTTCCACCAAACAATGTAGTTCCTCAGAAACAGGTGTGGTTGCTACAAAGTGGTTGCCGAGCAACACTCAGAAGTAAACAAAGGTGTGTGTTTGTAGAGTAATTTACAACAGCTTCGAACGCGGCTCAGCCAATCAGAATCAAGAACCGGAACTCTCTGTTTTATAATTCCAGTCATTTTATTCATACAAAAACAGTTTGATAATGCAAAACACTATTCCTTTCATTTTATTTAATTATTTATTTTTCTGCACTTATTCTTCTAGTTATTTAATATAGCGGTTAATGAATCAGAATAAGAAGCGTACCTCCGTGTTGTGAAATAGGGTGTCTGTTCCAAACTTTTTTTTTTAAACAAATTTAAAAAAAAAAAAAAAAAATATATATATATATATATATATATATATATATATATATATATATATATATATATATATATATATATATATATATATATATATATATATATATATATATATATATATATATATATATATATATATATATTACATTTACATTTAGCAGACGCTTTTATCCAAAGTGACTTACAAATGAGGACAATGGAAGCAATCAAAAACAACAGAGCAATGATATATAAGTGCTATAACATATATATATATATATATATATTTGTATTAATTCCTTTTTATTGTTTTTATCATTTACTTATTTTTATTTATTAATTTGTTTTATTTATATTTTATTTAAAATATTTTCAGCAATTTGATCTAATTTAATGCAACTTTCATAATTTATTTTTATTTATTATTATTATTATTTATTATTATTATTATTATTACTACTACCCACTTTAGTTCGTTCATTCTTTATTACATTTATTTTTATTTATTTATTCATTTATTTATTTTTATTTCATTTATATTTATGTATTTGTTTTATATTTTATTTAAAATAATTTCATGCAATTTTTATATTGTATTTTATGCAACTCTGTCATCTAAATTGTATTTTTATATTTAATAATTTAGTTTTATGCATTCATTTTGTTGATTATTTTTTATTGGTTTTTATTTAATATTTTTTATTTATGTTATTATCTATTTTATTTGTGTGTTTTGATCATGGACAGCATGTCCCAGAGGCACCTGAGAACACAGCGCCACCTAGTGTTACATCATGATCTATAGAATTCATGCGGTTTAATTGCTTTAAAGCTGTAGGCATGTGAAGTCCTCTGATGCTGTTATTCTGGAGAGTGATGAGATGCTGAGACCATTCAATCTACCCAGTCGTGTGTGTGTGTGTGTGTGTGTGACAGGAAACGGCAGAGTTTTGTCTGGTGTGTGTTCAGGGTAAAGCTGACGAGGATCTGGAGTGTGATGAGAACATCACGAGCCGTGACGTCCACCTGCGCCGACAGGTAAAGCCCTTCAGATGATTCCCTTTGTTTCCGTGAGAGGAGCTCAGACACTCCATGATGCAGATCAACAGAACTTTGAATGCAATGCAACTCATTTTGGATAAAAGCATGAATATACTGTAAATGCAACATTTGTTATTTTCTTTAAAAACATGCTGTTTTCTCTGAAACCAAGAGCACGAGATGAAGTCCGCATTCATGTCGTTGTTTCTTCACCTGTGTTTTGTAAAAGCCCAAAAGAAGAAAAAAGAAATGTTGTTCTCTGTCCTGATGGGCCGGAGGTGAGCTGGATTCTGTCCGTCGTGCTTTGCTTTCGCAGTAACTGCAGCTTTGCATGTTTTCTAACGCATTCGAGCGCGCTTTAACACGCGTGTGTTTCATCTCAGGAACAGGAATCCAACATTTAAGCTGCTTTTCGTACTCGAACAGCCTCCAGAGTTTGAGTCTCTTGATTTGAGCTTGAAACAGTATTTTGCGTTTTTAAAATTATTTATTTTTTTAATGAAATGTATGTTTGTCCTTATGATCAGGAATTATATACTCGCTCTTCTGAAACCCATTTCAATTCCTTGTTTTCCTTCAGTAGCTTCATCAGGAGCTTGTCTCATAGTTACGTGACTAATTCACTGAGCAGCCAAAGTTTTCTATATATTTAATTTTAATAGATCACTTTTTATTTATTTATTTTTATTCATATTTTATGCATTCATATTTCATTTTTGTTTTTAAAATTTTGTTCTTTTTTGGTATTTTATGTATTGAGTAATTTTTTTTTTTTAGTATGTTTTGTTTGTTTTTGTATTTTCTGTATATTTTAAGATTTTTGAATATTTATTTTAAGTGTTATGTATTTATCTATTTGTTTTTGTATTTTTATTATGTATTGTTTTCTTATTTATATTATTTATATTATTTTTTCATATTTAAAATTGTATTTATCTGTTTATTTGTTTTTATTTATTATGTATTGAGTCACTTTGTTTGTATTCTCTTATTTATATAATATTTTCTGTATATATTTGTATTTTTTTTATTTAATATTTTAATTTAATTTTTAATTAGCAGTTTTTGCTGTTTATATTTTATTATTATTATTATTATTATTATTATTATTATTATTATTTTTATTACTACTACTTCTGTTTTCGTCACTGCGTATGCATCTATTTTCTATCAACTAAAGGTCAATCTTCTTTAATCTTTATTAAAATCTGACTGTACTCATATCGTAGATCTACCGTCACAAACTGCTTTTAATCAGGCTGTACATAAAGGTGCATGTGCTCCTCGTTCTCCTGCAGATGATGTGAGTGATGTGTACTCTCTCTGTGTGTGTGTGTGTGTGTGTGTGTGTTCCAGGCTCAAGACGCCAGCTGCGCCGTCATGTGAGTCTGGTCTCCACTTCAGACGCTCTTCTAACCGTTCGCTCGCTCTCGTCACATCTGATACACGCTCAGAGCCCAAACTGGATTTCTTTCTTTTTTTACATGAATTCTTTGCTGTTCTTTGTTCAAATAAAGTTTAAAACTGTTAGGTTATAAATTAAAATAAATGCTTTTTGAAAATCATGTTTAACGATCATTTCTTCACGTGTTAATCGTGATGTTTCCGTCAGATGATAAAACCCGTAGTTCTTGAGCTGATTTATGATTCTTTGGAGCTTCATAAAGGTGTTTGTTTCATTATTATATTATGTTCTTTGTGGGACTTGAAAGTAACATCTGAATTCAAATCCCTGTTGATGTTAACTGAGAAGTTCTAGGTTTGAGTAAAAAGCAAAGGGAACAAATATTATTGGTGTACATAAACACCTCGATTACTAAAATCATGGTAACCACAAATAACCAAGGGTATGTGTCACTAACCGTAGTTTTACCATAATTGTAGTAAAACAGTGGTGTACAAATGACAATTTAAAAAAAAAAAAAAAAAAAAAAAGGTTACTACACTTTTACTATAATAAAACCATGGTTATTTTCTAAGGGATTTATATCACTGCATACTTTTATTATTTATTTTTTTATAATTGTACTGCTTTAATGGTTTGTTTTGTACTGTTTAATAAAAATAAATCGGTGATGATGAAAAAAAGATTCGCGATACGCGTTCCGATCTGAATCAAACGATTCACGAACCGAAGTTCGGATCTAAATCAAGTGATTCGTGATCCGCGCTCCGAAGGTTTCGCCTACTTATACTATGCCCTAGAAGTATGTACTCTTTTTGTGAAGAAAAAGTACATACTTTTGAGTGTTTGACAGAATAAACGGCGAGCTTTGGGACGTACTACTTCGTCATAACTGCGTGTTTAACGGACGCTCTGTTGCTTAGTTACGTGCGTTCTGTCGCAGTATCCACCATGTTTGTAGTTTTTTAAACACTTTTCATGCGTGTTTGTAGTTCTAATCGAATCCTTGTCCACCACGCAATGTGTTGTCACTTCGAACGTCTACCGGAAGCAGTAAGCCATCCGGCTACCTTTGTAATACTCAATTCCGCATTTGGGACATACTGCTTTTAATTTCAAACACTATTTAGGACGGATAGTATGCGAATTGGGACGCAGCACCAGTCTGAATAAAACAATCGCCAACCATCATCAATCGTTCATTTCGCGATATGATTCTCAAACCCGCTCCGAATCCCGATCTGAATCAAATGATTCACGATCCGATTGGAGCTTTTTTTTTTTTTTGGTCAACAAGCAAAATTCCATTTGCATCATTTTACAGTTACATACATACGATTGTACATATGCATGTACACGTACATAACCATACGAAATAAAATAATTACAAGATCATTAAAAAAAAGAAAAAGAAAAACAAGTTTGAAAAACTGAAGCTAAAGAATATTATTATGCCTACCCTTAACTCCACACAAGCAGCACTAATTGACATTAATTTAATATGACGATATAATAAATTCTCATTGTGTATTTAGAAGAACATGCATCATTATTATTATTTTTGTTATTATCATCACTACTACTACTAACATTATCGTCACTATTCAGTATATCTTTTTCATTACCAATCCTTTATAAAGTATTTTAAACTGTGTTAATGAACTAGCCTTTTTTAACTCATTAGGGAAGCTATTCCAAAGCTGAACACCTTTATTTGATGGACAGTTTCTTCTTAAATTGGTTCTACAATATGGTATATTAAACATATATGTCCCTCTAAGGTCGTAATTACTGTCTCTCAAGCTGAACATAGCTTGCAAGGACTGAGGGAGGGTATGTTGTCTTGCTTTATACACAAGTTTAGCAGTATACAAATCTACCAAGTCCTAGAATTTTAATGTTTTCAACTGGGTAAACAAAGGATTTGTTGGGGTATTATATGGAGAATGTGTAATTATTCTGATGACCTTTTTTTGAAGTAGAAAAAGTGGAGTAGTTCTAGATTTATATGTATTTCCCCAGATTTCTATTCCATATGTTAAATATGGAGTGATGAGAGAACTGTACAATATATAATGCACTTTTATTCAAAATATATTGCAATTTATATAAAATTGCAATTGTTTTTGATATTTTCTTTTGAAAATTTTGTATATGGTATGTCCATGCCATTTTATGATCTATAATCACTCCTAAAAACTTAGGAATTTAACTCTTTCTAACATATTATTGTCAGTTTTAATTTTAATATAATTTTCTATCAATTTATTATTAAATACCATGAATTTTGTTTTAGATAAATTCAAAGATAATTTATTTGAGTCGAACCAGCTCTTTAGTTTGTACAGTTCTCTCTCCACTACCATTACCAACTCTTCCAGATTTTGACCTGAGCAATAAACACTGGTGTCGTCAGTAAACAAGACATAATTGAGTACATCAGACACCTTACAAATGTCATTAATATAGAGCAAAAATAGCGTATGTCCCAACACCGAGCCTTGCGGAACTCCAACTTATTCTCTGCAATTTAGAATCTACACCATTTATGTGTACATACTGAAGCCTATCTGTTAAGTAATTTTCAACCCAAGAATGTGCTATCCCCCTAAAACCATACTTTTGCAATTTATGTAATAAGATATTGTGATCTATTGTGTCAAAGGATTTCTGTAAATCTAAAAAAATTCCAACTGTGTACTGTTTTTTTTATTTATTGCTTGTGTAATATTTTCAACTAAATTAATAACTGCCATTGTTGTGGACCTATGTGCTCTAAAACCAAATTGTTGTTCCGTTAAAATATTATTGAATTCTATATAATTACCCAGCCTTTTAACAAATAACTTTTCTAATATTTTGGAGAATTGAGAAAGCAATGGGTCTATAATTAGAAAACAAATGCTTGTCACCACTCGCTTCATACAGCAGCCCATATCTGTTCCAAATGGGCGATTTTTAACTTCTAATAATTTAACTTCTCGATAATTATGTCACGTAATCTGTGTGCTTAACTAAACTCATGAGAGTTCTATATTTAATCTAAATGTCTAAATATATATATATATATATATATATATATATATATATATATATTTATTTTTTGCAGTTTTAGTTACAAAATGTTATTTGTTTGTCATATAGAATGAAAAATTTTTGTTTAATTTTCATCTTCGTGGTATACAGAAAAATAAATAATATATAAAAGAAAGGTTAACCGATTTTTCATAAACTATTTAAAACTTTCATATAAACAATTTCAAAATATCATCTTTGAAGAACACATTTATCAGTGAATTAATTTGACGTTATGAAGTGCACAGTGCCGAAACTTCTCGATGTTTTGAATCAACTGAACCGATTCCTCCGCGAAATGACTCAGTGATTCGAAGCGCCAGAGATTCGCGCTGGTGACGCCTGCTGGTTTTTGTTTGTTTAATGGAGAGTCCAATATCCAGATAGCGCACGTATGTCTGCAGGAGGTCTGTTAAAGATCACTTCAGCCGGAAAGACGCCTTTAAGATGTTTGTACACAGCAGATGAAGCGCTCTTTAACAGACTTCCTGCAGAGCGGCGCGCAGTCGTTCCTCCCGCGCTGTAGGTGTCGCTGCGGCGTGACGTCAGCGGAAGCGCTCAGCTGTTGTTGTTGTTGCTGTGGTCCGTTGCGGATGTGAATGATGGAGTAAAGTCATCCGGATTGAAACGATCAGAGATCCTTAATTTCACGGCGGAGAGACGGACAGAGGAGCACCGGCAGCATGTTTAAGGGCTGGAGCTCGTGGCTGGGCGGAGAGTCGGGAGAGAAAGAGGAGAAAACGGACGAACAGGAAGCAGCAGAGGAGGAAAACATCAACACAGAGACTGAAGAAACCCAACACATCCTGCAGCAGGCCAAAGGACTCAGCGGTGACACAAACACACGAAACAGCAGCCTACAGCACTGTGTTTATCATCTGCTACAGTATTAGGGTTATGACGTCATGTGATTGACAGGTGGACAGAGAATCCACTTATCCAGCACTATATCACCGTGTGCTGCAGTATACTGATGTAGTGTCAAATCACGCTAGATTAAAACAATAATAATAATAATAATCAAGACAGACTTTATAGCTCGGCTTGAGGAAAGCTTAGCCGGAAAATTTGAAGAAGTTGTAAACGCTTGAACAGTTTAAAACAGATGTAGGCTAAAGTTTAAAAGTGAGAGAGATAGAATGATTTAGCACATTGCTAGCATGTTTCTACATTAGCATGATGATAACATGTTTGCTATCATGTTTCTAGCATGTTTTAACACTATTAGTATGTTGTTAACACATTGTTAATCATGTTGCTAGCATGTTTCTACATTAGCATGATGATAACATGTTTGCTATCATGTTGTTAGGATGTTTCTTGCATGATTAGCAAGATGTTAGCATGTTTCAACACTTAGCATGTTGCTAACACGTTAATCATGTTTCTAGCATGATTAGCATGTTGCTAACATGCTTTAACATGATTGGCATGTTGCTGACATGTTGTTACCATGTTTTTGGCATGATTAGCATTATTAGCCAGATGTTAGCATGTTTTTAACACTTAGCATGTTGTTAACACATTGTTAATCATGTTGCTAGCATGTTGTTACCATGTTTTTGGCATGATTAGCATGTTTTTAGCACTATTAGCATGTTGCTAACATGCTTTTAACATGATTGGCATATTGCTGACATGTTGTTAGCATGATTAGCACGTTTCTGGCATAAGCATGTCTAGCAAATTGTTAGCATGTTACTAGCATGTTTCTAACATAATTAGCTTGTTCTTAGTATGTTTTCTAACGTGATTAGCATGTTGTTATCATGTTACTTCAATGTTTATTGCATGCTTAGCATGTCGTTGGCATGTATCTAGCATGATTAGCATATTACTTAAATGTTTTAACATGGTTGGCAATGGCATGTTGCTAACATGTTGTTAGCATGATTAGCAAGTTGGAGTTTGAATAGTCTTGGCTCAATTGAACATTCCGTCAACGCAAGTCTATGGGAGTTTTATGATTTTTAATCTTCATTTTTATAAAACCGTAAGTCAAATCAGTCTGAAGATCTGCGCTGAGTTTAGCGGATGTAGCTTGAAAGCTCTAGGAGTAGCATTCAGAAATTTTAGTCTCATAATAATAATAAGTTTAAAAGCCAACCTAATGATATTTTCACATGTGATAAGAGGGATTGTGTCCTGCGTGTGTTTTACGCAGATGTTGTGAATGTGTTTTTTACGCACATTTCTCCGTCAGGCTTCATTCTGAACTTTGCGAGTAACGCGTCTAAGAAGATCTCAGAGTCTGTGGCGGAAACGGCGCAAACGCTCAAGAAATCGGTGGAGGAGAGCAACATCGACGGCATCATTGACAAGGTACATATAGACATCAAGAGTCCGTTTTCAGCACAAACCTCCGAGATGCTAAAAATGGAGAGATATTGTTTGACACACACGTGGCAAGCTCTTCACGTAATTTAAACAAATACTTTTTATACAATTTATAACTAAACATTTGATTTCTCGTCAAATCTAAGAGTGGCTAATAATCTTGTTGTAAGACTTTCGATTTTTTTAATTTATTTTATTTCTTATTTGTTTCACCACGCTGTTTTTTTTTACTTTAATAAAATACATGTAAAAATTGACTTGAATTAAAAAACGTAGAACGTGTATTTTAGTCGCTGTCTGTATGTAAAGCATTTTACTTTGATTTAAAAATTACGGTGTAAATCCCGACCGGTGTTAATTTAGGATCACTCATATACTTTATAGTTTTTGTTTATATTTGTACGTTTTAATAGAGTTGTGCAATTAATCGAAATACAATTAATCGAAATACAACTACTTCAAATCATGTTGTTAGCATGTTTCTGGCATGATTAGCATGTTGATAGCATGTTTTTAACACTATTAGTGTGTCGTTAACACATTGTTAATCATGTTGTTAGCATGTTTCTAGCATGATTAGCATGTTGATAGCATGTTTTTAACACTATTAGTGTGTCGTTAACATTGTTAATCATGTTGCTAACATGTTGTTACCATGTTTTTGGCATGATTAGCATAATTAGCCAGATGTTATCATGTTTTTAGCACTTAGCATGTTGCTAACACATTGTTAATCATGTTGCTAGCATGTTTCTGGCTTGATTAGCATGTTGATAGCATGTTTTTAACACTATTAGTATGTTGTTAACACATTGTTAATCATGTTGCTAATATGTTGTTGCCATGTTTTTGGCATGATTAGCATAATTAGCCAGATGTTAACACGTTGCTAGCATTCTTCTGGCAGGATTAGCATGTATTTAGCACTATTAGCATGTTGCTAACATGCTTTTAACATGATTGGCATGTTGCTGACATGTTGTTAGCATGATTAGCATGTTTCTGGCATAAGCATGATTAGCATTATTGTTAGCATGTTGCTAGCATGTTTCTAACATAATTAGCTTACATGTAAAATCATGCAACGTGACTTTTGCAAAATGCGCCGTGCTTGATTTATTAAAGTTTATTAGATTTATTCATGTTTTAAAAGCGTGAAGGAGCGCTGTCCCTCAGGACGATGTCTGGAAGACGGACGAATAAAGTGAGCGTTTAGCTTAAGGTGCGCCTAAACGCTCAAATACACGCAAAAGTGCTTGGTGATTATTCACATAAACCCTCGTCGGTTTCGTCTTAAGTGAACGTAAACAGTTGAGATGAAAATACGTGAATAACAGTAGTTCAGTTAGATCCGTGTAGCTCTTAAAGTGACAGCAGCCTAATATTCCTGCCGCTTCATATTAATCAAACAACAAAAGACAGAGAGAAAATCACTCACTGCTCTTCACCGAAGGACTTTAGTAGCTTTAATAATAATATTAGCTAATAATAATAAAATTAACAAAGGAAGTTTAATTCTTACAGTGAAGACTGTGCTGATTTATTTATTCAGTTTCTGTAGGAGCTGCATGAACATCTTAAAGCACTGTTTGTTTCTTTTGTGTCTGTTTCTATTTTATTTGTCCTTTGATCTTTTTTTTATTGTATTACAGACGTTTATATAAGACAGACTGATAGAAGTTACCCTGGTATTCTGCGATGGCATTAAAAATCGTGAAATATCACTTTATCTAAAATGTAGATGTTACGTAATTTACACAAAATATATATTTGATATACATCGTTATCCTAAAATAAATCATTCGTATAAAGTTTTGATCATGTGGCCCGCTCATAATCGTGTTAAATAATCATAATAAGATGTGTTTTTTTAATATGTCTATTTACTTTTATTAATATTTTGATTCATTTTTCACTTTACTTGGTTTTAGTAATTCATGTTTTTTAATCATTTAATTAATTATAAAAAAAATGGCTATATAGTTTAATATTTCGATTTTTTTTTTGCATAAATTTCATTTTAATTTATAAGTGTTAGTAATATAGATTTTGATAAGATTTTTCTCTCTATTATATTTATTATTTATTTAATATCACTTTTAGTTATTTTAGCACTTCAAAACAAAGAGAAGTTTGTCTTAGCAACTATATGAAACAAAACACATGTATTTTATTTCAGTTGATGTAGATGTATTTTTTAAGGGTTTTAGTTCAGGACAGTAAGCCTGATTCAGACTCGATCCTCTTTCAGACCATCTTGGGAGATTTTCAGAAGGAGCAGGAAAAATTTGTCCAAGAGAAAAATGCAAAGAAAACAGGTATGGACATAAATGCATGAATCTGTGATTTTGTGCAGGAAAATCGTTTTATACATTTGTTTATTTGCACGAATCCTCAATCTTTTGTCCGCAGACGCCGCCGTGCCGCCGTGGGTCGGATACAACGAGGAGGAAACCATTCAGCAGCAGATACTCTCTTTATCCGCTGTGAGCCTCGGCTGCTTCACGTCCAGATTTAAACACACAACACACTGTTATACACACACAGATGAACTGGTGTGGCAAAATTGAGCCAGAAGACTCAAATAAGAGATTGAAATCCGATTGGTTAATCTCTGATAAAGCATCCTGTTCATATTTGTGACATTTTTGTTGAACTCTGATGTTATGTGTAACAAAACGTCTTTGTGTTCAGGTGCTACTGTAGTAAAATTAATACAAAAACTGGGATTTAAAAAAAAAAAAAACCTTTACAAAAAGTTGTTTTTGAGAGTGAATGTCTAAATAGAAATCCAAATCCACAACTTAAAAAAAAAAAAAAAAATAATTATATATGTGTGTGTGTGTGTGTGTGTGTGTCTAAAAACAGCTAGAGTGTTTATAAGCCTTTTCTATAGAGCTTAACCACAGAACTTCAGATGTTTTTATTTTTTTACTAGCACCAGATGGAACTAATCTTTCTTCAAAAAATTGGATTTTGAAGACATTTTCTCTATTTTAACATGAAATATTGCTATAAGTAATAGAAAAATATTTTATTTGTATTTTTTTCAATGGGAAAAATGTAATATAATTATTGCATAAATATTAAATAGTACCATGAAATTCTCTCAAAATTCAAAACAAAAAATTAAAAATATTATTTAATAAAAATATATGTGTCCCTGCAGCACAAAAGCAGTCATAAGTATCACAGGTATATTTATAGCAATATCCAACAATACATTGTATGGGTCAAAATGATTGATTTTTCTTTTATGCCAAAAATCATTAGGATATTAAGTAAAGATCATGTTCCATGAAGATATTTTGTAAGTTTCCTACCGTAAATATATCAAAACTTAATTTTTGATTAGTAATATGCATTGCTAAGAACTTCATTTGAACAACTTTAAAGATGATTTTCTCAATATTTAGATTTTTTTTCACCCTCAGATTCCAGATTTTCAAATAGTTGCATCTCAGACAAATATTGTCCTCCTAACAAACCACACATCAATGGAGAGATTATTTATTCAGCTTCAGATTTAAAAAAAATTGACCCTTATGACTGGTTTTGTGGTCACATATCACATTGATTTGACTAAAAATAAAGTAAGTTTAATTTCAGGCCACGTTTAACCGCGAACAACACAAGTGTGACTCCCAAATGAACAACACCAGAGGGTTAAACCAGAACAACGTGAGTGTTTTTGTGTGGTTCAGGACAAGAGGAACTTCCTGCGCGACCCTCCGGCCGGAGTGCAGTTCCAGTTCGACTTCGAGCAGATGTCCGCCGTGGCTCTGGTGATGCTGCAGGAGGACGAGCTGCTCAACAGGATGCGCTTCGACCTCGTCCCCAAACAGTGAGAGTGGGCTCCGTTACTGCTGTGTATCACTGCTCGGATTGAGAGGTGTGTCTGAGTGTGTGTGTGTGTGTGTGTGTGTGTCAGGGTGAAGGAGGATGTGTTCTGGAGGAACTACTTCTACCGCGTGTCTCTGATCAAGCAGTCGGCTCAGCTCACGGCTCTCGCAGCGCAGCAGCAGAGAGAAGAAGAGAAGAACGCAGCGACGCTGCAGAGCGACAACATCTCAGGTTTTAAACACTCATTAAAGACAGAGATTCCCATAAAAACACAAGACAATACAGGGTTATTATCATTAACTAAAACTAAATCCGTAATGTTTTATATGTTAACTGAAATAAAATAAAATATAAAAAACTTTTTAATTTTAATTTAGTGTAACTTAATGTACTAAAACATAAAAATGACAAAACAAAACAATGTCGATGTACTATTATTATTGCTGTTAATATTTTAATATTTTCTGTTTGCATTTCATTTTAGTTAAGGTTTTAGTAATCTTGTTTTTTTTTTATATATATGTTTTTTTATTACATTTTAATTTATTTAGCTTTAGTTATTACAGAAATGACAATCAATTATTATTTATTTATTATTATTATTATTATTATTATTATTATTTTACTTAATATTAAATGAGAACTATTGCCTAGGCAACAAATAAAGTCGTGATAATGTTTTTTTTTTTTTTTAATGGTTTAGTTTTGCTTAAAAATAATAACCCTGCAACAAAATGATTTAACTTTAAAAATATACTAAATGCACTAAAAAAACTAAAAAAACAAAAGCTAATCAAAATGACAAAAACGCATAAAAAATGACTAAAAGTTAAACTAAAATTAAAGTAAATGTGGAAAATATAAAAATAAAAACTATAAAAGAGTCTCAGTGATATTAAAATAACACAAACAGGATTTGCACAAAGCTGAAGACTTTATTTGGAATTGTTTGATATGCTGTGGATGGATTTTGAGACTCCGTAGTGAAAGTCATTGTTTAAACTCTCGCTGTGTTTTTCTGCTTCTCAGAGAACATCAGACCCAAAACTCCGCCGGTGGCCATCAGCGCTAAAGCCAAGGCTGGCCAGGTAGTGTGCTCTCCTCAGATTTGAGTTCTCCTGCGCTTCCAGCGATTAAACGCCTGTGTTCTCTGTGTGGCAGGAAGAGGAGGACATCTCCACCAGCCCCGGCGTGTCTGAGTTCGTGAGCGACGCGTTTGACGCCTGCGACATAAACCAGGAGGATCTGAGGAAGGAGATGGAGCAGCTGGTGCTGGATCAGAAAGACGGTGAGCTCACTCTAGCTTTACAAGACTGCACTGGAACTATTTTCATATACTGTTATAGTTTTTTATTTAATTATTTTTTTTGTGTGTTTGTTTTAATTTAATATATAAATAATATATAATTTTTATATTTTTTTTGTAATTTTTATTGATGTTTAAAAATATATAGTTTTTATTCAATTGGTTTTTTTATTTTTTTTAGTTCTAGTTATTTTAACTTACTGAATGACTAAATGAAAAAGAAAAAATCGCTGAAATGTTTTTGTTTTTGGTGTGCAGAAACATTATTTATTTTCATATACTTCATAGTTTTTGTTATTTGTAATTTTTTTTTTAATTTTTAGATTTTCTGTTTGTTTTAATTTAATATAAAAAAAATAATATATAATCTTTATATTTAATTTTTGTCATTTTTATTGGTTTAAAAATATTTATATAGTTATTAAATTAGATTTTTTAAATATTTTTTTAGTTCTAGTTATTTTAACTTAAATGAATAAATGAAAAAAATCACTGAAATGTTTTTGTTTTTGATGTGCAGAAACATTATTTATTTTCATATACTTTGTTATAGTTTTTGTTATTTTGAATTATTATAATATTTTTTAGATTTTCTGTTTGTTTAATTTTATATATAAATAAATAATATATACATTTTATATATCATTTGTTTTGTCATTTTTATTAATGTTTACAAATATATAGTTTGTATTAAGTTTTATTTAATTAATAATTTTTTTAGTTCTAGTTATTTTCACTTAATGAATAAATGAAAATGAAAAAAATCACTGAAATGTTTATGTTTTTGGTGTGCAGAAACATTATTTATTTTCTTTCCAGAAACATTTATTTCATTCTGTTTGCCACGTTTTAAATAACAATAATAATGTTTTGCATTGTAATGATTTTTCCTTTTGTTTTTGTTTTTTGTTTGTTTTTTTTTCTCGATGAGACATTTTATTATTATTTGTTTTTTCTTTAGGGTTTTTTCCAAGATGATTATTATTATTTTTTTTTTCATAAATGGCATTGTGATTTTTTTTTTTTTTTTTTTTGTATAATTATTGCTTAATTTTTTTTTTTATTTATTTTATTTTTTGCTTAGTTTTGCTTTTTGAGTTTTTTTTTTTTCTTTTGCAGAATAGGGTGTTTATTTACTTTGTTTCTATGTATTTGTATATAATGTGTGTGTATGGAAAAAAAAAATTTTGAATTAGTTTTAATTTTGTTTATTTTCTGTGTTCACTTTTATTTTAGTTAACGTTTTTTAAAAATTATATTTTTTATTTTTATTTATTTATTTATTTATTTATTTATTGGTATTTTAAAGTACGCCTATATATTGTGTATTAAATTGTGATTTTTAATTTGTTTATTTAGTTTTAGTAGTTTTATTGTAGTTTTATTGTAGTACTTCAGCTTAAACTAAATAGATGAAATGTTTTAATGTTTTTGAAAATTTGTTGTTTATATATGCCACTCTTTACGTATTTGTACTAATAATTAATAATTTATAATAATTTTATTTATTTCTGTTATTGCAGAATGATTTTTTTTATATGCCATAATGAGTTTTTCTTCTCCCAGAGGAAGGTGTTTATTTTACTCTAAATTATTTTATCCGCCTTTCCATAAAAAAGTCTTCAGTGTTTCTCGTTCTCCGACAGAAGAGACGGCCGACTGGGAGAAGGAGCTGCAGCAGGAGCTCCAGGAGTACGAGGTGGTCGTCGACCCGGAACACCGCGATGATAACTGGGACCGTGAGATTGAGGAGATGCTGCAAGACGACAGCTAAAGCGTGACAGCGCCTCCTCTGGTGTGGAGGACGCTCAAATGAAGACATCAGCAGGACGTTTCTACTATTTCCTCAATCTGACCGGACTGAAATATCAGGGTTTCTTATAAGAATGTTTAATAAATGTGATGTTTAGCAGTCGAGGGATTCGGTGAGGGGTCAACATGCACAGAACTAAGATCATAATTAGTGTGAACACATAAATCAGATGTAGTCTGCTGGTTTAACTTTTCTTTCTGACTAATTTCTGCCATACAGACCTTCTTCTAGCGGTGTAAAAACAAACCCAAACGGTTGTAGTGCTCCAACACTATACACTCGTGTGAAGGCAGATCTTTTAATGGCTTCTCATTCCTTTATTCGTTGTTTTTATATGTTCATCGATTTGATATTTGTACTCTGATGATCATCTGACAGGTTTCAGTGAAGCTGAAATCAAATTGATTCCATAGCTGTTTATTCATACAATGTAAACATGTTTGTAAGGTGAGAGGTGTAATATAACTTTGTGTTTGTTGTTTTTTTTTTTTTTTTTAACTTGCACCTTGTCTTATTACCTTAAAGATGAATAATCATGATTTTGTTGCAGTAAATAAAGTCTAAAATCCTCTCTTTTCTGTGGTTTCTCCATTAGTTTAATACACTGTGCTACATTTACTATAGACATGCTATAATAATGATGCAGTTAATAAAAGAAAGAGTTTTATTTTACACAGCGTAGCGTAATCAATGAATTTTGTGTTTTAATGTTGTTCTATATGCACATGCACGTTATTTAATGACATATTTGTGTTTTATTTAATGGCTCGTGCGTATGTTTACACAGCTCATCTGTTCGTCTTGAACGTGTCACTGCGCACGTAGACGTGATCGCGTCATCCGGGTTGCCAGGTGCTTTCGAAATCCGCCTTCATTTAATCGCAATAAGCCCAAGAGATGCATGCGTCAGTATTTTAATGTTTGTTTTCTGCAGAAACATTGAATTTCATTCAGTGTTCATTTGTTGTTAATACATGCCATTTTTAATCACAACAATAATAATCTTTTGCGTTGTAGCACTTTATGAATAAATGTATTATGGCACATTTACACTTCATTTTTAATATTCTTTTTGTTTTATTTTGTTTGTGATGTAACGCTGCACTAATACATTTCAGCTTTATTGTAGTTAACTAAAACTACAATTAGAACTAAAATTAAAAATAACATTTTTACTTGAAATAAAACCCAGATGGCAGAGGTACATCTGCTAAAGATCGCTTCATCTGGAGAGCATCTGCTGTGTACAAACATCTGATAGACATCTTGTTTTAAATCATTAACATCTTAAAGACATCTTCTAAATGTCTATTTGACATCTGATAGGAAACGTCCTATAGACGTATTGCAGATGAGCAAACACACTAAAATGTTTTGCAGACGTCAAATAGATGTCTCCGTGATATACGTGTGCTATGAGGGAAATAAACTTTAACTCAAATCAAATGATATAAAAACGCTTTATTTCAAGGCAACATTTCTCATTTTCATTTAGTTTAACGATGTTCTATAATAATTCAAACTAAAACTGAAGAAAAAATGAATGAATCGTAAAGACGCAACACACAGAAACTACTAAAAATGACCAAAACACTAAACTAAAATTAAAAATATTTTTTAAAAATAGAAGCTAAATAATAAATTAAAAATACAATTATAATAGTATCTCAATAAAAATCAGAGGATGTTTATTTTCGTTTATTTGTAATATTACTATTTATTTTATTACATTTTACTTTGTTAATGTCGTTTTTTTCTGTTGTGTGGTTGGTTTAATTTTTTAATTTATGTTATGTTATGTTATGTTATGGTGTTATGTGATGATATGTGATGATATGTTATGGTGTGATGTGATGTTATGTGACGATATGTTATGTTATGTGATGATGTTATGTGACGATATGTTATGATATGTGATGGTGTTATGTGACGATATGTTATGATATGTGATGGTGTTATGTGACGATATGTTATGATATGTGATGGTGTTATGTGTCGATATGTTATGTTATGTGATGGTGTTATGTGACGATATGTTATGGTGTTATATGATGATATGTGATGTTATGTTATGATATGTGATGGTGTTATGTGATGTTATTTTATGATCTGTTATGTTATGTGATGATCTGTTATGGTGTTATGTGATGTTATGTTATGGTTTTATGTTATGTTATGTGTTGATCTGTTATGATCTGTTATGTTATGTTATGATCTGTTATGTTATGTTATGATCTTTTATGGTGTTATGTTATGTTATGATCTGTTATGATATGTTATGTTATGTTATGATCTGTTATGGTGTTATGTGATGTTATGTTATGGTTTTATGTTATGTTATGTTATGTGTTGATCTGTTATGATCTGTTATGTTATGTTATGTTATGTGTTGATCTGTTATGATCTGTTATGTTATGTTATGTTATGTTATGATCTGTTATGGTGTTATGTGATGTTATGTTATGGTTTTATGTTATGTTATGTTATGTGTTGATCTGTTATGATCTGTTATGCTATGTTATGTTATGTTATGATCTGTTATGGTGTTATGTGATGTTATGTTATGGTTTTATGTTATGTTATGTTATGTTATGTGTTGATCTGTTATGATCTGTTATGATATGTTATGTTATGTTATGTTATGATCTGTTATGGTGTTATGTGATGTTATGTTATGGTTTTATGTTATGTTATGTTATGTGTTGATCTGTTATGATCTGTTATGTTATGTTATGTTATGATCTGTTATGGTGTTATGTTGTTATGTGATGATATGTTATGATCTGTTATGGTGTTATGTGATGTTATGTTATGGTTTTATGTTATGTTATGTTATGTGTTGATCTGTTATGATCTGTTATGTTATGTTATGTTATGATATTTTATGGTGTTATGTTGTTATGTGATGATATGTTATGATCTGTTATGGTGTTATGTGATGTTATGTTATGGTTTTATGTTATGTTATGTTATGTGTTGATCTGTTATGATCTGTTATGTTATGTTATGTTATGTTATGTTATGTTATGTTATGTTATGTTATGATCTGTTATGTTGTTATGTGATGATATGTGATTATATGTTATGGTGTTATGTTATGATCTGTTATGTTGTTATGTGATGATATGTGATTATATGTTATGGTGTTATGTTATGATCTGTTATGGTGTTATGTGATGTTTTGTTATGATCTGTGATGATCTGTTATGATCTGTTATGGTGTTATGTTATGATATGTGATGATCTGTGATGATCTGTTATGGTGTTATGTGAGGAGGGTTTTTATCGTGAGGATCTGGCCTCCCGCGCGCAGTCCGCTGTGGGAGCTGAAGCTGATGGAGGCGCGATGGCTCCGTTTCCCGACGAGGTGGATGTTTTTACCGGGCCTCACTGGCGAATGAAGCAGCTGGTGGGGCTCTACAGCGAGAAGGTTCGTGTCTAACCCGTTTTCTGTGTCCGTTTACCCGCTGAAGGTGTTTTTACTGCGTCTGCTGGTGTGTTTGAGGAGCGCTAATGCTAGCCGGACGGCTAATACACAGACATCAGAACGTCTGATATCCATCTGATCTCAGAGCAACACAAACACATCTATACTCTTTTACACATTATGCGCATTTATATATATTATGCACACCTAGACTGAGACTATGAGAGTTTAATAGGAATGTCTGATCTCAGATCTGTAGGAAAACACGTTATTAAATGCAACATAAACATCTGAAATCATCACAACATGCCTAAAAGGTTGCATTCAATAAAATACATAAAATAAACACTCAAACCATTCATAACCCACGTGACATATGCACAGTGTCTGATAATATTGGATATTATAATATATTAAATACAGTTATTCTTTTGTTTCTTGTTGCTTATTGATTTACTAACACCTCCTAACCATTATAATCTGTGTATTAATATACAACACAGATGTGAATGATGCCACATTCAGTGAGTTTACAGAATGTACATTTTATTAATTTTATATATTTTTTATTCTATTCATTTATTTAAATCATTTTTAAAATTTTAGTCATTATTAAAATTATTTTTATTTAGGTGGTTAGTTCTTATTAATTAATTAATTAATTTTATATTGTTATTTAGATTTGTTAATTACTTTTGTATTTTATTTATTTATTTTAATCAAGTTTTAAATTTATTTTAATCATTTTTTAAATTATTTAATTTTTTTTTTAATTTTTTTATTTTAATCAAGTTTTTAATTTATTTGAATCATTTTTTAATTATTTAGTTTATTTTGTTGTTTATTTTAATTTGTGTTATTTATTTAATTTAATAAAGTTTTTAATTTATTTAAATCATTTTTACAATTATTTAATTAATTTTATTGTTTATTTATTTATTTTAATCTAATATTTTATTTAAATCTTTTTTTTAATATTTTAATTTATTTAATTTATTTGTTTATTTATTTATTTATTTTAATCATTTTGTATTAAGTTACACAAACCTCTCCTAACACACGTGACTTGTGTAAATGCACAGTCAGTGTCTGATAATAATGCATATTATAATATATATTAACTACGGTTATACTTTTGTTTCTTGTTGCATATTGATTCACTAACACAATATTAACCTCTAAACACCTCCTAACCATTATAAGCTGTGTGTCTGATCTATAATCAGATATATTTCTAGGTTAAAACACACTTTAAATGCACTTTATGCATTGCAGATGAGTATTTTGTACATTAAACTCATTAAAGCACTGAAATGAGGTGTAAACGTGGCCTGGTTTAGGACAAACGGCTTTGTTCTGATTCTAAACGAGTTTAGCGTGGAGTTTCTGATGGTTTTATAAGACTGAAAGGGTGCTTGGGTTCGTCCGTCACACACCCTGATTATGTAAGACGACGCGAGTGTGTGTGTGTGTGTGTGTGTTTGCTGTGACAGTAGGTTTGTTGTGTTTAGTGCATCAACACACACACACACACACACACACACACACTCGTATCTCAGCTGCTGGGTCGATGGTGTCTAACTCTTTTAACATGACACACATCCAGCGTTATATAAATAGGAGTTTTTAATCGTTTAGATGCCACGGACACATAAATAAATCATCCACGTGTATAAATATTTAGCTTCTATTACGTTCCGTTAGTAAATTTTTTCCAATTCACTATATAATACTGTACTGTAATGTATATTATTTATTTGAATTCGTTTTATTATTTATTTACTTTGAATCAAGTTTCTAACTTTTTTAAATTTGTTTTAATTTAGTTTTTTTTACTTTCATTTATTTATTTTAAGCAAATTTATTTATTTATTTGAATCATTTTTAATTATTTTATTTATACATTTTCATTTGATTGCTTCTATTTATTTAGTTAGATTCTATTTTCTACTTTTTGTGTTTTTATTTTTTGTTTTAATATTTTTTTTATTTAAATTTAAATTTTAGTCTTTTTAAAATATTTTTTATTTGGGTGTTAGGTCTTATTATTCATTAATGATCTATTTTTATTTATTTTAATAATAACATTTAGTTATTTAGATTTTTAAATTATGTATTTTATATGTTAATTTAATATTTTTTAAATTCATTTGAATATTTTTTTTTATTATTTAATTTATTTTAATCATTTTGTTTTAAGTTACATTTTATTTTTATTATTTGTCTGTTTTTTGTTTATTTTATTCTGGTTTTTATTGTAAAATAAATAAATTTTAGTCTTTTTGTATTATAATGATTTTTATTTATCTATTTTTATTTTACTCAAGTTTTTATTTTGAATAATTTTTGAGGATTTCTTTTCATTTGTTATATTTTTTTATAATATAATATATAATTATTTTTTATTTTATATGAGCTTTTTTATTTATTTTAATCTATTTAGTTAGTTAATTAGATCTTTTTATTATTTATATATTTATGTATTTATTTTTACTCCTAGAGCTCTATGTCAGAATGGTCAGATATGATCAGATATATCAGTCCATCACTGCTGAATATAAACCTGTATCCATCAGTAACCCGAAGCAGGTTTATTTTTCTTGTGCAGATGAGAGACATGTCCTGGATTATTATTCTGTCATGTTTCATGGCTGTGTTTGGTGTGTTTCTGTCCACAGCTGTCCAACACCAACTTCTCCAACATCAGGGACTTCCGCTCGTTCCTGCAGTCGCTCCTGGCCGTGTTTACGGAGTTCAAGATGCACGAGCAGATCGAGAACGAGTGCATCATGGAGCTGCTGCAGGAGCGCAGTCAGACCGTGTATCACGTGCACGCAGACAACAAGCTCTCTGAGATGCTGTCGCTGTTTGAGAAGGGGCTGCGCAGCGTCAAGGTGTGTGTGAGAGTGAGTGTGTGTGTGAGAGTCTGTCTGTGAGTGTGTGTGTCTGTGTGTGTGTAATATAAGGTGATGTTTGCTCCACTGATATCACGGTCAGACCAGTTTATGCCCTCATCAAGGGTATCAATGTGTGTGTGTTTATTGTAGTTAACTGAAACTAAATCCAAAATTTAAAAAAAAAATGTTACTTGGAATAGAATAAAATATAAATACTTATTTTTTTCTGCTGGTTGCCAAGGCGACAAATTTCATTTTTGTTTAGTTTAATTTGGTTTAATAAAAAACTAAAATTAAAAATGTATAAAAACTATAGACATATTAAAATTTGTTTCTTACATTTTAGTCTTTTTAATTTAGTTTGTTAGATTTTATTATTATTATTTATCTATTTTTATTTGTTTATTTAATTTGAGTTTTTAGTGGTTTGATATATATTTTTAATTTATTGTAGGCATTTTTTAATCTATTTATTCAGTTTATCATTTTTGTTTAGTTTAACTTCGTGTACTAAAATAACTAAAACTAAAAGTTTTTTTAGTTTTCTAACTAAATTCATTTTAATTTTAATTTTTCATTTAGTTAGATTTTATTTTTCATGATCTATTTTTATTTGTTTTAATTTATCTTAATCTATTCATTTAGTTGGTTGAGTTTTATTTTATGTTCTTTATTTAGTTTTATCTTATTTGTATTTTTATTTTACTATTTAGATGTATTTAAACAAATATTTTTGTCAATTATTTATTTCAATATTTTTTATTTAGTTAAATTTTATTTTATTATATATTTCATTTGTTTGTTTTAATCAAGTGTGAATTGATTTAATACATTTTAATTTATTTTTATTATTTATTTTAATAGCTAGATTATTTTTTTTTTATTCTTTATTTGTTTTATCTTATTTAAATGTTTATTTTACTGTATAGACATTCAGAAAAAACTAACAAAAATGACAAAAACAGACAACAGCATATGAATAAACACTATAATAGTATCTCAAAGACATGATTATACTAAAATAACACATGAATGAAGATGCAGATCCACAGATGTTTGTATTAGGGACAGAGAGACGGTGTTTGGCTGTGGTGTGTGTTTACTGGTGTGACTAATGGTTAATGGTTGTGTTTGTGTGTTTCAGAGCGAGTACGAGCAGCTGAATTACGCGCAGCAGCTGAAGGAGAGGCTGGAGGCCTTCACCCAGGACTTCCTTCCTCACATGAAGGAGGAAGAGGAGGTGACTTCATCTGTTCACTAATTCACACTCAACACACCTCTGAATTACATCACGTTATTAAAATTGGTCTGGAGTACTTTAGAGCATACCATGTGTTCTCCTGAGATTCTATTAATAATACTTTATGCTATATAGGCATACCATACAATTCGATACAAACACATCAAACCGATACACACACACACACATCACAAAAAATAAAATAAAATAAAATTAAATTAAATTAAATTAAATTAAATTAAATTAAATTAAATTAAAATCAGCTTACTTTATTTTATTTTTTGTGATGTGTGTGTGTGTGTGTGTGTGTGTGTATCGGTCTGATGTGTTTGTGTGTGTGTGTGTGTATCGGTCTGGTGTGTGTGTGTGTGTGTGTGTGTGTGTGTATCGGTCTGATGTGTGTGTGTGTATCGGTCTGATGTGTGTGTGTGTGTGTGTGTGTATCGGTCTGATGTGTGTGTGTGTGTGAGTGAGTGAGTGAGTGTGTGTCTATTTGTGTGTGTGTGTGTGTGTGTGTGTGTGTGTGTGTGTATCGGTCTGATGTGTGTGTGTATCGGTCTGATGTGTGTGTGTGTGTGTGTATCGGTCTGATGTGTGTGTGTGTGTATCGGTCTGATGTGTGTGTGTGTGTGTGTGTGTATCGGTCTGATGTGTGTGTGTGTGTGAGTGAGTGAGTGTGTGTCTATCTGTGTGTGTGTGTGTGTGTGTGTGTGTGTGTGTGTGTGTGTTTTTGTATCGGTCTGATGTGTGTGTGTGTGTGTGTGTATCGGTCTGATGTGTGTGTGTGTGTGTGTGTATCGGTCTGATTTGTGTGTGTGTGTATTGGTCTGATGTGGTGTGTGTGTGTGTGTTGTGTGTGTATCGGTCTGATGTGTGTGTGTATCGGTCTGATGTGTGTGTGTGTGTGTGTGTGTGTGTTTTTGTATCGGTCTGATGTGTGTGTGTGTGTGTGTATCGGTCTGATGTGTGTGTGTATCGGTCTGATGTGTGGTGTGGTGTGTATCGGTCTGATGTGTGTGTGTGTGTATCGGTCTGATGTGTGTGTGTGTGTGTGTGTGTATCGGTCTGATGTGTGTGTATCGGTCTGATGTGTGTGTGTGTGTGTGTGTATCGTCTGATGTGTGTGTGTGTGTATCGGTCTGATTTTGTGTGGTGTGTGTATCGGTCTGATGTGTGTGTCGGTCTGTTTGGTGTGTGTGTGGTGTGTGTTGTGTGTATCGGTCTGATGTGTGTGTGTGTGTGTGTATCGGTCTGATGTGTGTGTGTGTGTGTATCGGTCTGATGTGTGTGTGTGTGTGTGTGTATTGGTCTGATATGTGTGTATCGGATGTCTGTGTGTGTATCGGTCTGATGTGTGTGTGTGTGTGTGTATCGGTCTGATGTGTGTGTTTGTGTATCGGTCTGATGTGTGTGTGTGTGTGTGTGTGTATCGGTCTGATGTGTGTGTGTATCGGTCTGATGTGTGTGTGGTGTGTGTGTATCGGTCTGATGTGTGTGTATCGGTCTGATGTGTGTGTGTGTTGTTCGGTCTGATGTGTGTTTGTGTATCGGTCTGATGTTGTGTGTGTGTGTGTGTGTATCGGTCTGATGTGTGTGTGTATCGGTCTGATGTTGGGTGTGTGGTGGTGTCTCGGTCTGATGTGTGTGTGTGGTGTGTGTGTGTGTATCGGTCTGATGTGTGTTGTGTGTGTGTGTGTGTTGTGTATCGGTCTGATGTGGTGTGTATCGGTCTGATGTGTGTGTGTGTTGTGTGTGTATCGGTCTGATGTGTGTGTGGTGTGTGTGTTGTGTGTGTGTGTATCGGTCTGATGTGTGTGTGTATCGGTCTGATGGTGTGTGTGTGTGTGTATCGGTCTGATGTGTGGTGTGTGTGTTTGTGTGTGTGTTGTGTATCGGTCTGATGTGTGTGTGTGTGTGTGGTGTGTGTGTATCGGTCTGATGTGTGTGTGTGTGTGTGTGTGTGTGATCGTCTGATGTGTGTGTATCGGTCTGATGTGGTGTGTGTGTGTGTGTCTGTGTGTATCGGTCTGAGTGTGTGTGTGTGTGTGTGTGTATCGGTCTGATGTGTGTGTGTGTGTGGTGTGTGTGTATTGGTCTGATGTGTGTGTGTGTGTGTGTATCGGTCTGATGGTGTGTGTATCGGTCGATGTGTGTGTGTGTGTGTGTGTGTGTATCGGTCTGATGTGTGTGTGTGTGTGTGTATCGGTCTGATGTGTGTGTGTGTGTGTGTGTGTGTGTGTGTGTGTATCGGTCTGATGTGGTGTGTGTGTATCGGTCTGATGTGTGTGTGTGTGTGTGTGTGTGTATCGGTCTGATGTCTGTGTGTGTGTGTGTGTTGTGTATTGGTCTGATGTGTGTGTATCGGTCTGATGTCTGTGTGTGTGTGTGTGTATCGGTTCTGATGTGTGTGTGTGTGTATCGGTCTGATGTGTGTGTGTATCGTCTGATGTGTGTGTGTGTGTGTGTGTGTGTGTATCGGTCTGATGGTGTGTGTGTGTATCGGTCTGATGTGTGTGTGTGTGTGGTGTGTGGGTGTGTGGTGTATCGGTCTGATGTGTGTGGTGTGTGTGTGGTGGTGTGTGTGTATCGGTCTGATGTGGTGTGTATCGGTCTGATGTGTGTGTGTGTGTGTGTGTGTTTTTTATCGGTCTGATGTGTGTGTGTGTGTGTGTGTATCGGTCTGATGTGTGTGTGTATCGGTCTGATGTGTGTGTGTGTGTGTGTATCGGTTGATGTGTGTGTGTGTGTATCGGTCTGATGTGTGTGTGTGTGTGTGTGTGTGTATCGGTCTGATGTGTGTGTGTATCGGTCTGATGTGTGTGTGTGTGTGGTGTGTGTGGTATCGGTCTGAGTGGTGTGTGTGTATCGGTCTGATGTGTGTGTGTGGTGTGTGTGTGGTGCGGTCTGATGTGTGTGTGTGTGTGTGTGTGTGTGTGTGTGTGTATCGGTCTGATGTGTGGTGTGTGTGTGTGTGTGTGTGTATCGGTCTGATGTGTGTGTGGTGTATCGGTCTGATGTGTGTGTGTGTGTGTATTGGTCTGATGTGTGTGTGTATCGGTCTGATGTCTGTGTGTGTGTATCGGTCTGATGTGTGTGTGTGTGTGTGTGTATCGGTCTGATGTGTGTGTGTGTGTATCGGTCTGATGTGTGTGTGTGTGTGTGTGTGTATCGGTCTGATGTGTGTGTGTATCGGTCGATGTGTGTGTGTGTGTGTGTATCGGTCTGATGTGTGTGTATCGGTCTGATGTGTGTGTGTGTGTGTGTGTGGTGTGTATCGGTCTGATGTGTGTGTGTGTGTGTGTATCGGTCTGAGTGTGTGTGTGTGTGTGTGTGTCGGTCTGATGTGTGTGTGTATCGGTCTGATGTGTGTGTGTGTGGTGTATCGGTCTGATGTGTGTGGGTATCGGTCTGATGTGTGTGTGTGTGTGTGTGTGTGTGTGTATCGGTCTGATGTGTGTGTGTATCGGTCTGATGTGTGTGTGTGTGTGTGTGTATCGGTCTGATGTGTGTGTGTGTGTGTGTGTGTGTGTGTATCGGTCTGATGTGTGTGTGTGTGTGTGTGTGTGTGTGTGTATCGGTCTGATGTGTGTGTGTGTGTGTGTGTGTGTGTGTATCGGTCTGATGTGTGTGTGTGTGTATCTTGTGTGTGGTGTGTGTGTGTGTTGTGTGTGTATCGGTCTGATGTTGTGTGTATCGGTCTGATGTGGGTGTGGTGTGTGTGTGTGTGTATCGGTCTGATGTGTGTGTGTATCGGCTGATGTGTGGTGTGTGTGTGTGGTGTATCGGTCTGATGTGTGTGTGTGTGTGTGTGGTGTGTATCGGTCTGGTGTGTGTGTGTGTGTGTGTGTGTGTGTATCGGTCTGATGTGTGTGTGTGTGTGTGTGTGGTTGGTGTGTGTGTGTGTGATCGGTCTGATGTGTGTGTGTATCGGTCTGATGTGTGTGTGTGTGTGTGTGTGTGTGTGTATCGGTCTGATGTGTGTGTGTGTGTGTGTGTATCGGTCTGATGTGTGTGTGTGTGTGTGTGTGTGTGTATTGGTCTGATGTGTGTGTGTGTGTGTGTGTATCGGTCTGATGTGTGTGTATCGGTCTGATGTGTGTGTGTGTGTGTGTGTGTATCGGTCTGATGTGTGTTGTGGTGTGTGTATCGGTCTGATGTGTGTGTGTGTGTGTGTGTGTGTGGTGTATCGGTCTGATGTGTGTGGTGTGTGTGTGTATCGGTCTGATGTGTGTGTGTGTGTGTGTGTGTATCGGTCTGATGTCTGTGTGTGTGTGTGTGTGTGTGTATTGGTCTGATGTGTGTGTGTATCGGTCTGATGTCTGTGTGTGTGTGTGTGTGTGTGTATTGGTCTGATGTGTGTGTGTATCGGTCTGATGTCTGTGTGTGTGTATCCTCAGGTGTATCAGCCGATGCTGATGGAGTACTTCTCGTACGAGGAGCTGAAGGACATCAAGCGTCAGGTGATGCTGCAGCACTGTAGTAATCGCTCGTGGAGCTCCGCCGCAGACCTGCTGAAGGGCCTGAACCTCTGGAGCCA